>JAOTJB010142844.1:0-19137 GCA_027123815.1 Erythroxylum minutifolium | reverse complement strand
CATTATCATTGCTATATATTTTTAATAAATATAAATTGGTTCGTATTTTATATCTTTTATTTTATTTAAATATTTTTTATAATTTATAGATAATTTCATCTTACAATTTACTATAAATGATTATGTTATAATTTATAATTTATGAAATTTTAAAAATAGAACTACAACTTTTTGAAATTGTCTTAAAATAAAAAAATTAAAATGTATTAAACGCCTGGGCCAACTCATGCCCAATGGGCAGTCCGTGGCCTGGGCAGGCTGGGCAAGCTATGCCATGGGCTTACCCACTAGCTGGGCCATGGGCCAGGCCATTCCGGTTCGCTCGAATATTTTTTACGAAGGCCCGGACCTAGCCCCACCCGTTGACATGCCTAGTTATTTCTTCGTGCAATTTTTCTTTTATCGAATACTAGCAGGTTTTCACTGTACAAATGCATAGTGAGATTTGCAAAACGTTAATGCTAAGCTGAACTAAAATGTGCTAAATAAAAACTGCGTGGATAATATCAATGGGTAGTTTCTTACATATTTGTGGTATATTCGACAATTATTTTTAAATCATGTGGAATAGTAAAAAGAGGAGAAGAAAGATACAAAAAAAAGCAAATAATAGTTATAAGTTTCTAGTTTACCTTATAAGGTAGCAACTTTAATTAATCATTTGTAAAAGTTATATGGTTAGGTTGTTTAACATATGGTGAAAAGTTTATGATAATTTGGGTTTTTTTTTGGTCATCAACAGGAACATCTGAGGTTGGCGTCAATTCTGGTTCAATTTCTTTGAGTCTTTTGAAAGACACTATCTAGCTCCCGAAGAAGAAACAAGATTGTCTTCTAAAAATCTAAAAAACCAAAGTATATGAGTATAGGTTAGTTTGGGGTGGAAGGAAAAAACAAAAGAATTGAAGTGTGGGAAAAAAATAATAAACACAATAAATAATAGACAATTATTTAATTTGCACATAAGAACTGATTAGAAATAAAAGTGATCACATAGGTGAATTGGTGTATGTTAAAATATAGTTATAGAAAATGCTTAGAACTAAATATTATGAAGTAGTTTGAAGGGTGAGATGTAAAATACTAGTAATAATGAATCTTTAAGAAAAGGTATATACTTAGAAAAGAAAAGTGTGTTTAGAATTCATGATTGTGGTTTTTGGTGCAATCATCAATAAGAAAACTGAAAGTTGTTAGCAGTTCTAGTTCATTATTAACACACGATTTATTTGATATGTGAGGGGTGAAAAAAAAGGAGAGTTAAAATAGTTTGATGAATATAAATACAAAAAAAATGCTTGAATAAATAATGATAGGTACCTGAAATAGTTGTGAGTCTTGTTTCATCATTGTCATTATCTGCTTTTAAGCTTAAAGTTGAGCCTCCCTCTAATTCAGCATCATCAGTGTGGTGGTAATAGATAACAGTGAAGTGTTGTCATCTGCCTGATGGTTGCATGTGAACAGGTTTGGTATAAAAGAGAAAGGTTTTTGTTTTCAGTTCAGCATGGACCTTATAAAGAGGAAGTCCAATACTCACCAAAAAGAAAAGTGTAAATCATTAGTCATATAATAAAGATGTTATAAAAAATAATCAAAAGCATTTTTATTTCTAATAATTATAAAAATATAACCTGGTTGTAATATTTTACAGCTTCAACTACACTGAAGTTCAAAAGATCGACGAGTTTACTAAAAACGGATGCTGTGACAATTCCTTTGTTATCAGTCAAATCAACATCATACAAGGAAAAGTAAGTGAGAAAATTTACAGTTGAATAAATAAAGAATATCAGAAAATTGTATTTAGAATTTCTATAAACCATCTTAAATTTAAGTTAACATACAAGTATCTTGGGAATGTGTTAAAATCACATACGGACATGTTTTGAACTTGGGATTAGTTGGATGTTTCTCCTTGGAAGAATTACATGTAAATGTAACCCCATATGTAGCTGCAATCTAGTGAAAACATTTTTTGCAACTCATATACCAATATTTTTCCAGAATGTGCTGAAAGGAAATACCAGCTTTAATCCATGTTGTCTAGATGTTTGCTAGAAATATTCATATTAGATAGATAATAGATGAGAAAGAAATTCATTATAAAATATAAAATGTATGTACCTTGTCAGTGGACTTTATAGGAAAATGATCTTTGAAATTTTTTGATTGGATGCAAAAGATACATTAGGATCATATTAGGTAATAAGGTCTTTTAGATGCTTGTTATTTTTTTGGGCCCTAAAAAATGGTAATTACTAAAAAAATGGTAATTATAAGAGTAAACATAAAAACATCTAAAATGTGAACAGAAGTTTGTTTGTTGAAAAAGTAAAGATGGGAAATAGGGAAGTACTAATTTTTAAAATCTACAACTTCTTGTATTGGCGGATCAATAAGAATTGAAGAATTAAACCATGTAGATAATGCAACACCTGAAATTCTTAAATCATAAGCCTAAAAATAAAATACAAGGATAAATATAAAAAATATAATAGTATGACAAAAATGAAAATGGAATTACAATTGTAAAGTGAACTTTTAGCCTACGACACATAAGCGCTAGATAAGTATGCAAAGCTTGTACAATTTGTTGGCCTTCATTTGTAACAAAATTGTCCCATATTTATAGTATAATGGTTTGTTGTCTAATATAAAAATGAAAAATGTCAAATATTTGGACAGTTGAAACTTTGCTATTTTTGTTGATGTGTCTCACATCCAAAACTTGAATAACGGCAACCAAAATATTTATCATATGACAAGGATAAGTATAATAAAATGTAATGGAAGAAAAAAATTATTGAGAGAAACAGATAAAAGATCTAACCGACTGATTTTTCCTTGTTATTGATAAACTTTGTGAGATCTATAAAGGATGCATAAATGAATTTGCTTGGTTGGATGTTGTCATCATCAGCCAGAGGCTCGATAACCATGTAACTTGTAATAATCTATTGAATTTTCAAGTCTTCAACTTGGAACTGAGGTGGAATTGACTTGACAATGGCATTAGAAATGATATATTTTTTTTATAAGACTATAAAATGGGGCTCATTCTTTAAATATCATTGTTAAATATGACAGCTTTGACACGTAATCCCTTTTTTAAAATATTGAATACAAAAAAAAGGTAAATTATTCAAGTGATAGAGAAAAGTAAAAAAGTAAAATTTTGACACATTCAAATAATAAAATTTTAAACTAAAAATGGTAGCCACATTTCATAGAAAAAGGGTATAGAAATAGAAAGAAAAAAGCTCGAATATTTTACTACTAGAGTAGTACTATAAAGAGATTTATAGAAATTTTGATTTGATGGTTAAGTCAACTATTAATTTCTAAAGATAGTGTAAAAAGGAAAATATTAAATGAAAAAAGTATAATTGTTATACCTCTGAATCGAAAAAGATAAACTTTTGTCTCCTGGACGGCTTGTTAGATAATGTACCAATTTGTTGTTTTTCTTAGATGGTTACTTTATATGACCACCATTCAGCATCGAGTAAATTATCCTTGATCAATAAATGCTTTTCCATCCTACCAAAAAAATGGTTAAGAAAACATTAACATGAAAAAGTTATTTTGTAAATAGAATAATACTAAATACACTTGAATATAACAATCAATATACCTTTTGTATATTTTATACGTTATAATTTAGATAACCAGAAGATTTTATGGAATACAATATTCCTTGTTTTGTGTTCATTGTTTGAAGACTCAAAAGTGCCTAGAATAATTAGAACTTTAACCAATTAAGGAGTTCTAGCTCTTGACAAAGCAATATACAATTATCCATGTAAAAATATGGGTTGATGAATATAAATTCCTATATAATCAAGCGTCTGACCCTAGGACTTATTCATGGTCATCACAAAACATAGACAAATAGGGAATTGTGTTCTTACAAAAGGTATTTCATTCTTTTAATTTTCAGAAGATGGTAAAGGAATCTTAGGTATGAAAACAAATTTTCCTTTATGAGGTCCACAAACAATATTTGTAGAAATTGTGTGCTCTTTTAAATGTCTACATATTAATCTTATGTCGTTGCACAAATCCTTTGTTGGATTCAAATTTCTTATAGCAACCTTCTTTCAGCAATAATCTGTGAGGAGATAGACCTTTAGGATTCAGAGAACTGAGAAAATCCTTATAATCTGCTTGATGTCTTCGGTCAACTATTCTGTTAAAACTTATAGATGAATATAGATTTCCAGATAATTTATTGATCATCATGTCATTAGTTTCATCAACACAGGTGTTTGTTGGATAGAGTACCCATTTATTTATCACCTGGTATGGATCAGATGAATATATGCTTAAGTCAGGGAAGACGTTTTGAACTAACCTGGTGAAGCCAACATTGCATTTGAAAAATGTCAAAAAAAATTTAACAAATAATAAAATGGATAGTAAACAATAAGATATAAAAAGTATAACCTATTGAGAGATTCATCCTTGTTATGATAAGGAATAACTAGTTGTTTGGGTAAAAAAAATGATCTTGCTCGTGAATAGGTTTATATCTTCTCCTACCCTTGATATGAAATTGTAAAAAGTTGGATTTCATATAGCTCTCATATTTATGGTCGAAGATAATTTACGCATGTGTGGCCAGAGATGTGAATTTACAAGACTTAAATCAATTAACTGTTCTTTTATGGCCTAGTATATAACGGGTAAGGTTTGACGAAAATCACTACCAAAAATAACAATCTTATCTCCAAAAGTCTTATTGGACTCCATGATATCTTGCAGTAAATCATTAAAAGCCTCAATGGCTTTTTGTTTTTCCATTGAAGCCTTGTCCCATAAGATGAGACTGGATTAAAAAATTAGTTTGGCAATACTTCTCTGCTTACTAAACTGATAAACTTTCTTCTTTGAAAAATCAAGTGGGATCTTAAATCTTGAGTGCATTGTCCGACAACCTGGAAGGACCAATGCTGTAACACCTGATCATAATAGTAATTGTAATATAGCCATGTGATCGTAAAACTGCAAGAGGTGCTCTGTACAAGAAAGTTTTCCCAATTCCACCCAGACCATCAATAAAAAGATGTTACCATTTGTATCAAAAATTGATTCTAAAATCAAATCAAATATGTATTTTTATTCCCTATTCAACCTTGAATGTAATAATAAATCTTCTGTGTCAATGTGTATATTTTTCTCACTTTGTATTTCTCTAGTAAGATGCTCATGATAATCAACTGTAAAATCATATTCAGCAAATTGATAATCACTCAAGCTCTTCCCCATTTGTTTTAGGGATCTATTAGTATCATGGAGGGTCATCCTTGTAACGTCCTCGGATGTATATGCATTATAGGAGGATGCATGCTAACAATCAGAAAAAAGATAGTCTTTGAATGTTTCCCAAAGTTAGTTAGGATTCGTCAGTAAACAATAGAACAGGAGCATAACAAATAAAAGTATAAGAGAAGCTGACATTTGAAATAAAGTAGGCTTCTATAGAGTTTGTTCTATATAAGAATTAGATGCTAGCAAGTCTAATTTTATTGCAACCTCCCTAAAACAACTTGTTTTTTCACCATCAACAGACAATAAGTGATCAAATGATGTTGGACCTTTAACATGCATAAGTAATAACCTAAGGTAATACCTCTCTTCTTCTTCAGGGTCAACAGTAACTAATAGTTGTCAATTGCATGATGTTTTAGGGTTTAATTTGTGATGTATTTAGTGTGAATTTGAGTATTGAGTATGTATTTAAGGTTTAATTATGTTAGTTTGAGTGTTTTAGTGTTTTTGTGGGTTAGTATAAGTCTTTAAGCTTAATTGTTATATTTTTTAAGTACCTTAATGGATTTGTTAGTGTTTCAGGATAAATGGAGAAGAACAGAGAAGATTCAAGGAGTTTTCGAGTCAAAATCATAGGTCACCATTGTGGCATGCAGGCCACAATCGTGACAAAAAGGAAGAGCTAGATCGCATAACGGCACGATCGTGATAGAAAGCTTACATTCAGGCCACTATCATGGACATGAAGCTACAATCTTGACAGAAAGGTTAAAGAGCTAGCCACAATCGTGGCTGGCAGGTCTATAATCGTGGCTTGCATCAAACTGACAGAAAAAACTCAAATTTTGAAAGATTTTTTAGACCATTTCGATCCCAGCTTTGACCTAGAGCCTCATAAGTATAAATAGAACATCACAAGTCAAAATGACAGTGGGGAGAGAGCCTTGGAAGAACTTTGAGCAGCCACCCAATGAAACCCCAAAAGAGATCTTGGGAGATCAAGAAAGAGACGAAGGAAGAAAGAAGAGGAAGATGATGCAGACAGATGTGCTTCCCAGATTAAGAAACTGTCCGAAGTTACAGCCTCCCATCATCCTATTATAGTTTTGGTTCCTATGTATTTCAATTTTATTTAATTATAGAATTGATATAGATAATTGATTATAGACTACGTTACGGTTGATGTTTTATATTCACCTTTAGATTATTATTTTTGATTTAATGAAATGTAATCATTTTATGTGTTCATGGAATTAATTGTGATTTATTCGATGCTTAATATCTCGATAATAAACTGAGAGGTTGAATAAAAAGAATGATTAATTTGGACTAACGAGAGTTAGGCAGCTTAATAGATCCCGAATCAAATCAAGTTGGTAAATCTTATGTTCAGAGATCACATTAGGTTTCCAATTGTTTATTAGAGAACTTAAGAACTAATTAGGTTTTGGATAGGTTGGTAATTGAGAGATTACAACCTCCCATAATCTGATTAGGGTTTACACTTTAGGGTTCAATTATAACTTAAGAGAGAGCAGTTGACTCTAGGATCTTCTAGAACCATTAATTCAATAAATCGTAATTTGTTAGGTTATCATTAAAGATAGGTAATTTTTCCTTTCTCTCTTTCGGTAAACTCATTAGGTAGAACTTAAGGGTGTGATCATTGTTCGTTAATTGGCTAAATTCCATTACTATTCAATTTCATAATTAATTTTTTTATTGTCATTGTGATTGTTTTTAATTCCGTGTTAATCGTTAATCATTACTTTTGTTGATTGATTTGGTTTATTTCGTTTAGTTAATTCTTGTTTTTTAAGTTATTATTTATTAATTATTGTTTAGTAGTGCTTCAGACCTTAGATTTAGGACTAGTTGGCCCTCCTTATGGGATCGATACCTTAGGTACCACGCGAACGACCCATGCACTTGCAAAATTTACCAAGGTTATAAATAGTAAAACTTAGCGCATGTAACCTTGCGATCACTACTTACATATGTTATTAGTGAAGAAACGACAATGAATGCTTCTTCGCTTAGAAAAGCTACGAGTCATTAAACGAAGACCACTTTTTGTCTTTACCCTGAGCCTTATTTTGATTTGATTGTTATTAAAATAATAAACTAAAGAAGAAGCTCCTAAATTAGAATATGTCCAAACTAGAAGTAAGAGCACTATATCAAAATGCCATCGTTAACTTTCTCAAGGCTTTGTAAGAGAAGAAAGAAGGTCTTCGTTAAGTTTATAACAAAGAGAAGGTTCATTTTACTCTGATTATATTTTAAAGTTTTATAAATATGGCTAATAAAGAACTATTGAATTTAAACCATAGAAATTATGCTTACTCAATATAATGCCTGTAGAATGAAGATGGATGAGCATAAAATTGTTCCTAAAATAAGTCCTAAATATTAAATAGCCTAGAACTTATGAAATTAAGGGGAAACATAGAAGTGGTTGCTACACTAGGGGTAAGACATGACCTTAATTTAATAATTAATTTCCATTTAAAAGACTAAAGGGGGAGTGAATACTTATAATAAAGCACAGTTTAATATTATCCAACCAAAAGAAGAAAAGCTTAGATTACCAAATCCTGGAAACTATCTTCCTAAAGATGGAGAGTTTCTTACTTGCTTCACCTTTTCTAGGTTTTCTTTTTGAGTATTAAAATGGGTAGATTTTTCAATTACAAATAACTTTGATTTGCTACAATTTAATCAATAAAGGGATTATTGTCTAGAGAAAAGATTTTATGTCATGGACTCTTAACGCAATTTGACCTATTGGTTGGCCCACCTAACAATTGATGAGATTCTCAATCAATTTGATTGAATTTCTCTTTCTTATTATTTATAATATTATAGATTTTGATCAATATGTTATCACATCCCTAATTTTGGCTCGTTCTCAAATTTGAACCTTTATACATTGGTATGCTTTTCGACTCAAGCTAATAGCCCACCTATCAGATGACAATTTTACATGGGATCATCATCTGACACAAAGCTTTTTTCATAATCACCATCTATCACTAATCACATTCCACATCACAGTTAGAACTTTTTGATTCCTCATGTAACTTCCTTTAGAAAATAAAAATATTCTAGCTTTAGAGGCAAATAAGCAGGATCAGGAAGGAGTTTGATTATTAGGATAAGACATATCTTATTCAAAGTACTCCAACACGAATAAAAGTTTCTAGGAAGTAGAGAGGGGAATTTTATCTATAGTTCAAGTGTTCTAGATATAGGTTTATTTGGAAAAGAGCTTTCCCTTGAAGGACAAAAATGCCATCCCATCTAAATTAAAAAAAAACGAATACATATTATGGCTAAATTCTTATCCATTTATAGATGAAGCTTTAACTGTCACTAGGTATAAAGGGAAATTATGAGCATTACATTCATGAATAACTTCCATATGATGGTTAGCATAATTAATAACATCAGCTCAATTACTAATTACATAACTTTGACTATCAATTATAGATTGATTAAAATTGAAACCATTTAAAATGAAAGCTTTAGTGCTAATACCTAAAGAAGTGAATCAATTATTTGCTATAAGTCAAGCATCTAGAAAGAAATATAAAATATAAGAGTTATTCAAACTAGCATATTAGGAGATCAATCAACAAAAATAACCATGAGTGGTTACAATATTATAAGTGTCTTCTTCTTATCTGCATCTATAACCTTCATTAGTGAATCAATATATTTATAAATAAAAAAATTGATTTACATAAACCAATCAAACAATTGAATAAATATTTAAAGAGGATAGGAAAAATATAATGCAAATCAATTTATAATGGATTGATAAACAACCCTTGCCTACATCCACTCCTAAGAATCTTATTGGAATTTCACTAATTCTTCTTTCAAAGTGAAAAATAATCGTTGTACAATCTTTCTCTTATAATCTTCTTCCAAGGTGAAAAGGAACCTTAATCCCACTTCAATCACTCACGAGTACAATAATATAATTTCCTAAGTAAATCTTATAACTAAAAATAACTTACTATAGTCCTTGATAACTCCAAAGAGGTTAACTCATATAAATATGAAACAATAGTGCTCAAATGATTGAAAAATACTAAGAAATGTGTGTAAAATATACCTAATGCTTCTTAATACTAAAGCCAATGAGAAACATTTGTTTATAGTGTTTTGAGACCCTTCTTATTCGTTGGACTCGAGAAATAGCCATTATAGTAGCTAGTTATAAAGCATGATCAACTAGCATATTATACTAGCCAACCAGATTCACTAGTTATTGAGATATTAGTCAACTAGGAGGCATATTGGTGAACTAATGTGACGCATTGGTCGACCATTACATTAACTAATGTTACAAAAAAACTTATGATAAGTCAAATTTAATAACTTTAACCTATATTGGTCAACCACTAACCTATATAAGTCAACCAATGATCCCTAAAACATGATTTTAACAACTTCAAATCCTTAAAACTAGTTTATTTAATGCAATTATAATTTAAACACTTAAAATATTTCTTAATGAGTGTTTGAAAGATTAGGAGATTTTTCTATTAAAACCAAAAGCTTCATGCCTCTTGATGAATGTAAAGACTCATGTAATAAAATGAAATGTAATGTTTATGTATGGTAGGCCTTTAGAATATAAAAGTGATTAAACAAGATTACAATTAACATTACAAACTAAAGAATGACATTGATAATTCTTGTTCACGTTCTGTTCTTGGTTTGATCTTCATTTTTTATGGTTGTAAAATTCAACTTCTCTTTATCAAAATAATAAGCTATCTTCTTGAGTTTATAATTTTACTTTATTCTTATATTGCTTTTCAATAAAATAATAAACTCATTAGTAGTAATTATATTTTGTTATCATTAAACAATCAATTGAAACCTCCCTTGGCTCAACTGCCTCTCCTTTTTTGATGATGACAGAACACTTGTGATATTAAAGAATAATAGTAAAATTAAGCACATAAGCAATAATCATGATAGTGATTAGTTCCCTCTTAATGCATGCATAAAACATAATTCAATTTCAATAACAAAAGAGAAATTTAATATCAAAGAAATATCCATACATGTAGATAACATAAATTTGTTCAAGTATATCACATATAGCCAAAAGAAATAAAACAACAAAACAATACTCCCTATGAATTTCATCACCCCCTAAATCTAATATCACTATTCTTTCTCCCCCTTTTTGGCATCATCAAAAACAAATCATTTATCCATGAATACATAATATAAAGGAGACATATGTCTAGCTAACTTGGTAGAAACATGAAAATGAATTTGACTGAGAATGGTAAGCTTATTAGAGAAAGAAGGCTATTGAATATTTAAAGAGTCAAAGTAATTCCTTAGTTTTGAAAGAAACACCCTAATTATGTCTAATTTGTTGAAAATCCAAATTTTGGCATTATACCTAAGTTATAAATTTCAATTAAAACAACAAGGGCAAGTTTTGACAAAATTATAGGTTAGTATTGTAAAAAAATAAACATAATTGCAATATCCAATAATCAGTTTTTTAAAAAGGATAATTTTGAAAGCCCAAAATTTTCAAAAACAATGATAGAATAAAGTACTCAAATTTCAAATTCTTGAATGACAAAGATGAGACAATCATACTTTATTAAAACAAAACTTGAATGAAACATGTAATTTACAAAAAAATTTCCAATATATAAAGTTAGGGGTTATCCAAAAAGTATGTGAATTTTAATTATCTTTGAGAAAAAGTGGAAAATTTGAAGAGGGCAACTAGTTGCAATAGTGTTTGTCAAAGAGACAAGTGAGTTATCTAGGTTTTAGGAAAGCTTAAATAAGAAAAAGAGATGATAGAAGAAGAGCAAAGGATAAATCGTGTGTACTATTCAACCACTCAGGGAAACTAGTCAACCAGTTAAAAGTTGTAATCTACCTTTCATATCAACCAAATGTGTCATAAACCAACTGTAACTTATTTGTCTTTCTTAAAAGAGACATTAATCAACCATTGCTTTGTATGGCCTTGTAGTTGACCATTCATGTAACCAAACATCTTACAAACTCACTAAAAGAAAATTTTTATTAAGAAAATGGGATATTGGTCATCTAAATAAATGACCAAACAACTAACAAACTCAATGAAAAGTAAAAAGGGGTGAATTTTAAAGACATTGGTCGACTAAAGCAAGTTATTGGTTGTCCTATTGATTAAATAACGTGAGAAATATCCTTTAAAATTTAAATTAAAACATCAAAACACTTAATAAATCATGGGAATATTAATCAAAAAATATAGTCATTAAAGGAGACTTTAAACACAAAGAATAATGTCCAATCCTCTCCTAATAACATCATTCATTAGTTTAATAAAACTACAACCTAATTGGTTTAGTGTATAAACAAAGTTTTAATCAGTAACTCTATTTGCATGTAATATCAAAGTTTAGTTCCATAATATACCAAAGAAATATCCATTTTTTATATTGCAAACCAAAGCATTCATCACTGGGAATTTATACTCAAATTGATAAATAAGAGAAATATTTGATAAACTTATAAAGTATAAAACTAATAGTTACCTCTTGTTGAATATTGATGACATGATTTGAATGAAGATTCTTCTTGAATTTTCAATCCATTAGAAGCATCTCATCCTTCTTCTCTCTCTCACTTGGTTCAACAACTTTCTCTTTTAAAGAGTCTTTAATCATCATTCTTGTACACTTTAAGGACTTTTTTCTCACATTCTATGCAAACATTTTTAACACTTTATTGAACACAAAAGGGTTAAATTCATTAAGAAAAGAACAATAAATTCTTTCAAAATTACTACTCAATTTAATGAATACCATCTTTAATTCTTACCATTTGATTTTATAAAACAAGCCAATTAATGTGTTTTAGGTTCCTTTATTGTTAAGATCATTCTTTCTTTTAACCTATAGTTTTAAGGATTTATTTTCCATCCTTTATTTAAGAAAATAAAACCTATCAACTTGTCCAAACTTACAACAATGCCATATCGTGTTATATGAGTGATGATGCAAATATGCATTACTATTTTAAAACATTAAAGGTGTTAATGGTTTCCTAATATGAATGAAAATTTGATGATTGCTTCTTTGAGGCCAAAAAGGGTATGAATGGATTTGCACGTTATTATAGATTTATACATATTTTCTCCTTGATAGTTTGAACCATATGCCTAGGTTATGAGATATCTATGAAAGCATGATGCTTTCTTTTAGGATTAGTCCTTTTAGATGTGGCATGTGACGCATATGCTTAGATGTGGACGCTCCATATTAATTTGTAACATAAGGAAATGGTTCTTCACTATGCAATTTCTTTTTTTGTAATTAGCTTCACTTCCGTGGTTGAATCATATTTTATGATTATTACTAGAATTATTTTGAGCTCTTAGCATGTTTTCTAGTTTTTCACTTTCCTTTGTAAACTTTAACAATTATTTCTTGAGGGAATCTACCTCTTTCTTCAATGTTTCATTCTCATTTCTTAATGCATCTAAGTCATGATTGTCATTAATGATCACTTTTTATCTTTTCATTGTCATTCATGCATGCATTTAACTTTTTTTGAACTTCTTTGAGTTTGGAAGATAATTTCTTCCTTTGCTTACTCGCGATCTCTCAACTTTCAACTAATTGATCATATGTCAAATCAATATCACTATCAAACAAGTTAGGATTTAATGCTACTTCCTCATCATCTATAGTGTTAAAGCACATGTGAGCTATCTCTTCTTTTGAATGCTCATTTTTAAATCCACTCGTGTCATCCCAAGTTGATGCTTTAACTTCTTTCCTCTTGTCTTTCTTCTCCTTCTTACTTGCACACTTCTCATTATCTTTAAGAAAAGGATATTGTGATTTTTATGTGGCCAGAATGTCTATATTTAAAGAAAATAATGTTATATGATCTATGTTTTAAATCACTTTTACCTTCCTTAAAATCTTTTTTTATTCTTCTTCAAAATTTTCTTGAATTTTCTAGTGAATAAGGCAATGTCTTCTTCATCACTTTCACTAGTTAATGTCTCTTCCTCTTCACTTGATATCACAAATCTAGTATACATGCTAGATATGCTTTCATCATACTTTATTTGAAATAATTTATATTGACATGTTAGCATGCTTATTTTTCTCTCCTTTACGTCATTGGTTCCTTTATATGTAACTTTTAAAGTATGCTAAAATTCATGAGTTTTTTCACACACAGAGACCCTATTGAATTAATATCTTCCCAATGTACAAAAATTGATGTTTATTGTCTCACTATTTAAGGAAACTAATCTCTTATCTGAAGGTTATCATTCTTCCTTTAATTCAAGTATCTTTTATTATCCAAAATTTTCTAAAGAATAAATGGACTATTTGAAACCATTTTCCATAGTTATACACTTTCAGCTATTAAGAAGAATGTCGTCCTAGTTTCCTAATAAAGGTAACAATTGTCATCAAAGAAAGGTAGTCTAATAATGCTTTGTTCCTCTTAGTTAAATGATGATGATGATGCTCCTAAATATGTCATTATGATCTTCTCTATAATATGTAGTTGGAAATGCTTACCTAATAGACCCATTTTGATTCCTTTTATTAGTCCCTAATGGCACCAAGAGGGGTTGAATTAGGTTTTTATAAAATCCAATAATTTTTCTAACCAATGAACTTAATTTAGCAACGATATATAAGATAATTACTTAATAGAAACCAATCAAACAATTGAATAATATTTTAAAGAGGATGGAAAAGAGAATGACAATCGATTTATAGTGGATCGATAAACAACCCCAGCTTACATGAACTCCCAAGAATCTTCTTAGAATTCCACTATAATTCTTCTTTCAAGGTGCAGAATAACCTATTTACAATTTTTTTTTAACAAAGAGGTACCCCTTTTAAAAAAACTTGAATAAATTAAACTTTGAAGGAAAGTCAAAAAGTCTTACAATACAAAGAGTAAGTCAAACCAAAGGATTTAACTACAATGCAATCAAGTCTAAAGGCGTTGTTTAAAACCCTGAATGGGTGGGATCCCTCAGCAACAACCCTTCATCACCATTTAATCATGCAGGCCAAGTTTGAAGATAAGCTGAGTATATGGTTCGTTGTAAGGGTGACAAGGAGTCAGGTGTAACATGGTAGCATTACCTGTAATCTTCCCCAACTTATGCAATGGAGACTATGGCTATTTATGTGTCACGCATTCCTCTGTGCAGCAAATCTGTATATGGCAGACGCCACTTCTAGAACTTGTCATACATTCCAATATTAAACTAAGTAGGACCCATACGGAAGTTTATTTTTTTGTATGCATATTTGGAGTCAAATGTGATGTAGTATTTGGTTGTAAAAATGCTCTTGGGAGGTGATTTGGTCTTAGAATGTTCTTAGATTTCTCTCACCCAATATCACAGTGATTATTGATGATAAGGCGATCCAGAATCACTCGTGTGCTATGCTATTTCTGTATTTTGTCCGGAGTGTATAGACTTTCTAGATTTGTAATGGCCCCAAACAAATCTTATAACTCAAAATAACCACTTTATCACTTGATACTCCAAAGAGTGATACTCACATAAATAAGAGAAAATAGCTCAAATGAATCAAAAACAATTAGAAAATATGTGAAAATTACACAAAAATACTTCTTGATACAAAACCAATGAGAAAACACCTATTTATAGTGATTTGGGACTATTCCTAGCTATTGGAGTCAAGAACTAGTCATTACAATAGCTAGTTATAGAGCATTGGTCATCCAATATGCATTAGAAGCAACAGATTTACTAGTTGATGAGACATTGGTCAACTAATACATTAACTAATGTTACAACAAACTTATAGTACATCAAATTTAACAACTTTAATACCCAAAAAAAACATGATTTTAACAACTTCAAATGCTAATTTGTTGCAATTGTCATTAAAACACTTCATAAAATGTTCCATAAAGAGTGTTTGAAAGATAAAGAGGTTTTACTATTAAAATCAAAAATTTCAATGCCTCTTGAGGAATGTAAAGTCTCACATAATAAAGTGAAATGAAATGTTTATGTATAGTGAGCCTTAAATGAGATTACAATTAACTTTACAAACTAAAGATTGACTTTGATAAGCCTTAATCTTCTTTTGATTTTTATTTGATCTTCATTTCGATAGTTACAAACTTCAACTCTCTTTATCAACTTGATAAGCTAACTTTAACTCTTTTTATCAACTTGATAAGCTATCTTTTTTATTTAATGACTTCATTTGTTCTTATATTGTTTTTCATCAAACTAATAAACTCATTAGTAGTATTTATTTTTTATTATGATCAAAACATCTATTAAAACCTCCCTTGTTTCAACAAATATATTTTATTCTTTTAGTAGGATACAATCAACACCTCCTGTACTAATTAGTAATGAAAGAGACAAAATGCTTTACTCCTCCCATAAATGGAACCGGTGCTTGTCATACACTATAGTGAATTCAAGAATAATCTTGCCTCTTGAATTTTATGGGTTAAATTTCATATGGTGTTGCTTACTTATAACACAATACTTACAAAAGTGTAGTGATATCTTTTTGAGTCCTACTCAACAAGGATCTCCATTCCTTATTTAGTTATATATCCAAGTTTTTTATGTCATAGTATTGAACATCTTTTAATTGGATTATTTAAAGTGAATGACTATTCTACTTCTAACAAAGTCTTACCACTTTAACCTACATAAGTTTGCACCTATCTTCTCTCGCTTCATAGCTTCATAAATAAAGGTACATCTCGAATTATATTTAAAATCTTATTAAAAAATTTTATTTTTTACCCTCAAGATCATCTTATAGCTCTAAAGACAACGAATTCTTCTTCAAGCCCTTCATATATCACATCTCCTAAATAGTATAAATTGTATCGTACATCTTTAGCTTGATGGTTCTAACATCAGCCAAATAGGGCTCAAGCTCTGCCTAAAAAATTGTGTTCAGGCCTGGGCCTAACTCAAAGCTTGATCAAGCCTACATTAAACCAAATTAAATATGTATTTTTAATTTTTCAAATTTAAAAATGACATCATTTTACTTCAAATGACATATTTTCACTTAAAAATTTTAGGTTCAAGCCGATTAACAGAACTTGATCTTCATTAAAGCCTAAAATTTTGAATAAAAACTTGAGTCCAGTATGAAGTCTAGTCAACTCTATCAGGCCCATTGACATTGAGTCAGGGAAATTTTTGCGAAGCCTAGTCATGTGGAAAGTAGCTCCTAAGTCGAAGAGCCATACATCAAGTAATGACTTTCTACTTTCAATTGTTGTTATTAATTTATAAATCAAAGCATTTTTATCATCTAAAGTATTTACAAAACTTTCTTGAAGGCTAAAAGGTTTCTTGATTAAATTTCAATAATCCTTTTTGTGTAACCTTTTTTGTTACAATTTTCACATTTTAAATTATTCTTACTTTTCTTAGGTTCATCGACCATAATTTTGACTCCTATTTAGGTCATGTTCCCTAGATCTCTCTCTCATAATCTTTAAGGCTTTAACTTATTGTGCACTAGAATACTTATCTTCATTATTCTGACATCAAATTTCTTTCTCCAGAATTATAGTTGCAATGTCATCAAAGACTAAGTAGTCTATAAAAAGAATATCATTTCAGTTGATGATGAGTTGATTATATGAATTAGGTATACTTTGATGTCCAATTTCAACACATTAATGTAGCTCTACTTTATAACCCATTGATGTGATATAAGAGAATAGAGCAATCAAATTATTAATGTGTCTGATCACCGAAGTAGATTCTGACATCTAAACAATATAAAGTTTTCTCTTAAGAAAAATTTTACTATGAATTGACTTAACCTTGCACAATTTTGTGAGATGATTTCATATCTTTTTTATTGTTTTCCTCTCTGCTTCGCTTTAAAAAACTTCATTAGCTAAAGCTAAATAAAGATCTATAACAATAGTCACGTCTATGTCATTCCAATTGGCGTCATCCTTGAAGTTTGTTGATCTTCCATTAATGGCTATAATGTAGTTATCCTTTATGCGAATAACTTTCATCTTCAACTTATACAAAGAGAAATTATTTTCATTGAACTTCTCATTCTTAAATTTAGTTAGCATTGTTTCTACCATGTTACTCTAAGTAAAGAGAAATATCTTTTACTGTTCTACGTAAACAATAATTGTATGTGTGAATGGCACTCAATGTGAATAATATCTAACTTATTTTGTAATGTAGACGATCCACATATAATGACAACCATAAACCATATGATAAGTAGATATATAAATTTTAATTTAGGCTATAATGCCACTTATTGAAATGCTTAGGTAGATAAAGTGAGAACACATGTTAATTAAGATTGGAAGAAATATGACATACAAAATATTATTATGTGTAAGAAAAAGGAGTTATAATACAAACAGTCACTAATTATAAGTTACAAAAACTAATTTGTAACTTGGAACTTATAAAATTAAAATCCTCTTAAACTTTGTTCTTAGATACTTGAGTTTATTTCTTAATACATGGAATAAGAAGATGAATGAGTATTTATAAGTAAAGAATAAGAAGATGAATGAGTATTTATAAGTAAACAATAAGAAGACGAATGAGTATCAAACTGATTATAGCTACATATTTCATTTGATTATAATTAGTACACATTTTAATTTTTTGTACCACAATTTTTATTTTTATTTAATATTTTATATAAATTCTTTTAATGTAAATAATGTCTAGATATTATGATCAACATCTAGATCCTTCTAATAAATAGTAAGCAAACATGCTGCTTATTATTAGGGGTGTGTTTTCCACATTCATAAGTTGAGTTGATGCAACCCATTTTAATACTTCCCTTTAGCTATTCCAATGCTTGTAAGGGCTCTAGACCAACAATAATCAAATCCTTCCTCATAAAGTTTAGAACCTTCTAGATCATGTCTAATGCCAAAATCTAAATAATGTAAATCATAAACGTAGTTATAAATTAGTTAGATGAAGGTCAAAGTAATGGTAAAATATTAGTTATTTTCCTTTAAAATTAGAACTAGACTAAACATAAATACTCTTATTCACAAACAACTAATAAAAATTCTCCATATTCTCTTTCTTACATTTCTAATAATACAACTTATAGATTCACTAATAATTTCAAGAAATTATGATATTAAATTAAAAATTAATATAATACTCCATACTAAATGATAGAAAAAGAAATAAAAATTTGATAATAGAATTACATAAATTATAAATTTGGAACTGTAAAGTTAAGAGAGAGTGAGCGTGCACACTTAAAAAGAACTAAAAAATATTTTTGAAATATAATTTCATGAACATACGACAATCATAACCAATGTTTTAAAAAACCAAACCAGTCAAAAAAAAGGTTTAAGGTTTAGAGGTTTAACTGGTATTAAATAGTTATAAAATTGGTATATAATAAATAAGAATAAAATTATAATAATGAGTAAAAATATAGTATAAAGTAAAATACTTTATTGAAATAAAAATACACTAATAATGCCTATTAAACTAATAATAAATCTATTAATTTAAACTAAGATTAAATCTAACATTAATCTTAAAATAAAATTGTATTTCTATGAGATCATTTATCTAATGACTTATAAAAGTTATATTTAAAGAAAGTCAATAGGAATGACTCTAACTTTATTCTAACTTCTTTTTTAATGTCTTTTAAATATACCCTTTATAATTTAAATATTATTTTTTAACACATTCTTAAACTATTTTAAGCAAAATTACTTATATATACTAATTAAAATTTTAATTTATTAAACAAATTCATGATAAAAGTAATAATTAATTTTTAA
>JAOTJB010141965.1:0-19162 GCA_027123815.1 Erythroxylum minutifolium | reverse complement strand
TTCTAAATTACATAAAAGCCAAAACCCACTTTTTATTTTCCTTGCATCAATTAATTTCATTATGGAAATTAATCAAATATTCCCTATGGATACGATTTGGACTCACCACAACTACAAATTTTAGTGTGTAGAGTTAGGTAAATTTTGTGATTTTAGTTGGAGTTTTGTGAATATATTTGTTTACAATTATTTTTTTGTTAATTGTTAATTTTTAAACATTTGTTATTGTTGGTGTATGGTAGTGACTAGATCTCCTCGTAGAGAACTTGAGCAACTTGATCTGGAGATCAAGAGGACACTACGGAGATTGCGTAAGGAAGTAAGAACAACTTTGGTAGAAGATTCAGAGTCTGAATTCGAAGAAAAGATGGAAAATCTGAGGACACTGACGGAGTTGGCTGCACCAGATTTAACTTAAAAACCTTTGTGCTTTACATTTCCAAATTTTACCGAACATGTTATTTTTGAGTTAAAATCTGGATTAATACATTTATGACCTAACATTCATGGTTTTGCAAGTGAGGACGTGCATAAGCATTTGAAGGAGTTATATGTGGTTTATTTGAGTATGAAGCCTCTTGGGGTGGCGGAAGAGTAGATCATGTTGAGGGCCTTTTTGTTTTCACTTTAAAATGAAGCAAAGGATTGGTTGTTTGATTTTCTAATTGGGAGTGTGAATACTTGGCTAGAGATGGAGAGAATATTCTTGGAGAAATATTTTCTAGCAGCATATGAAACAAGTATTTGGACGGAGATTTGTAGCATCAAGCAGTATAATGGAGAGTCTCTATATGCACCACAACATTCCAAAGCAACTTCTCATTCAATATTTCTATGAGGGATTAATATTGGTGGAGAAGAGTTTTGTTGAAGCAGAGAGTGGTGGGTCACTTTGTGAGAAGACTCCCATTGAAGTCAAAATTCTACTTGAATGGATGGCTACTAATACTCAACGATTCAGTACTCGCAATGATGTTTAATGAGTAAATGAGGTAAGTGCTTCATCTATTGAACATCATTTAAATGAGCTAAAATATTTTGTTAGACAAATTATAGTTGGACAAGCCCAGATAAAAACATGTGGAATATGTTCAAACACAAGATATCCCATTGACGAGTGCCCAATACTATAAGAGGGAAGTGTGGAGTAAGTGAATGGTACAAGAGGGAACTTTCCAAATCAATATAACCCATATTATAGACGTATAACTCAGGTTGGAAGGATCATCCCAGCTTGATTGACAGAGGGAATAGGCAGCAGACTTACTTCCAAAATTAGTTACAAAGAATGCAAGGATTTCAACAAAAGCAACAAGGAGCACAAGGAGCCTCTTCTTCTAGTTCATGTAATTCTTCAGATGAATTGATTAAGAGTCTTAACACTAATAATCTCCAATTTCAACAGAACCTACAATAGCAACTGCAACAGTTTTAGCAGGGAGTACAACAATTCTAGTAGGAGACCAAAGTAAGCATATAGAATTTGGAAAATCAAATACGTCAAATGGCAGTAAGGCTCAATCTTCTCGAATCATAAAGTGGAGGAAAGCTATCATCCCAACCTGAAATGAACTTGAAGAATGTTAGCACTGTAACCCTGAGGAGCAGAAAGGAGATTAAAGGTCATAAGAGAACTCCATCGATAATTGCTAATAATGAAGAGATTGAGAAGGAATTAGGAAAGGAAGAAAACCTATCATCGCGTACAAAGGGAAATTTTGAAAGCCCTAATATCATTAAGACTAACCCTTTAATTTTTCCAAGCAGATTGGCAAGACCGAACAAGGAGGAGAAGAACAAAGAGATATTGGAGACTTTCTAGAAAGTGGAAGTTAATATACCTTTTCTCGAGGCAATTAAGAAAGTACCAAGGTACTCAAAATTCCTTAAAGATCTGTGTACATATAAGAGGAAACTACAGGGTGGTGAAAGAGTGATGATGGGTGAGAATGTGTCTATGGTTTTTAGAAAGAAAATGCCTCCAAAATGCCAGGATCTAGGTATGTTTACCATTCCTTGCAAAATTGGTAATACTGTGATCACTAGAACTATGTTGCATTTAGGTGCTTCAATTAATGTGATGCCTCGTTCAATTTATGCTTCTTCAAATTTAGGTCATTTGAAAGAAATGAGTGTTATCATACAATTAGCTAACTGCACTAATGCTTATCCTAATGGTATGGTTGAGGATGTTTTTGTGTAGGTGAATAAACTAGTGTTTCCTGTAGATTTTTATATTGTGGATATGAATGTTGACATTTCATATAATCCAATACTAATCTTGTTAGGGAGACTATTTCTTAATATGAATCAAACTAAGGTTGATAATTGTAAAGGCACCCTCATAATGGAATTTGATGGGGAAGAGATTCATTTTAATATTTTTGATGCCATGAAACATCCTCCTAATGATCACTGTTTTTTTTTTCTGTTGATGTGATTGATCCTTTAGTATAGGAACATGTTTAAATTAAGTTACAAGGACCATTTAGAAATGGACTTACCTGAGGAAATGGAACTAAAAGCCAACAATAATGTTTAAACGGAAGAGGACCTAATGGAAGCGGCAGTTGCTCTGGAATCATTGGAAAACACTCCAAAAAGGTATGATTTGACTTTTCTAAAACTATCTGAATCTTACCAGAACTTGTTACCTTCTGATGTGTGGGCACTAAAATTAGAGTTGAAACCACTCCTTACACACCTCAAGTATGCTTATTTGGGAATGCTTATTAGGGAGATAAACAAACATTTGTAGTCATCATTTTGTCAGAGTTGACTTAAAATCAAAAGGATAGACTGGTTCGAATGCTAAGAGAGCATAAGAAGGCCATCGGGTGTACAATTATAGATATCTAAGGGATACGCCCATCCATATGCATGCATCACATTTTTCTGGAGGAGTAGGCAAAGTTAACAAGGCAAGCGTAGGCTAAATCCTCCAATGATGGAAGTTGTGAAGAAGGAAGTGCTGAAGCTTCTCGATGCTGGGTTTATCTGCCTGATCTCTGACAGTAAGTGAGTAAGTCCTATTCAGGTGGTTCCAAAGAAATCTGGAATCACCGTTGTGACTAATCAAGAAGGTGAGTTGGTTCCTACCCGAGTTCAAATTGGGTGGCGAGTATGTATTAACTATAGTAAGTTGAATTCTGCAGCTAATAAAGACCACTTTCCCCTTCCTTTTATTGATCAGATGCTTGAAAGATTTATTGGATATGATTACTATTATTTTCTAGATGGCTTTTCAGGTTATCTTCAAATCCCGATCACACCGGAGATTAGGAAAAGACAACATTCATATGCCTATTCGGTACGTTTGCTTACCAAAGAATGCCATTTAGATTATGCAACGTACTCGCCACGTTCCAAAGGTGTATAGTAAGCATTTTTCTGAGTATGTTGAGAAGATCATAGAGGTATTTATGGATGATTTTAGTGTATATGATTATTCTTTTGATGAATCCCTTGAGAATCTTGCCATTATCCTAGAATGATGCGTAGAAACTAACTTTGTGCTGAATTAGAAGAAATGTCATTTTATGGTGGATCAAGGTATAGTTTTAGGCCGTGTTATATTTTCTAGGGGCATTGAGGTAGACAAATCTAAGGTTGATCTTATTTCTTCTTTAACTGACCCCACTACTATGTGAGAAGTGCATTCTTTCCTTGGGTATGTAGGTTTTTATTAAAGGTTTATTAAAGAATTTTTGAATATAGTCACACCATTATGCAAGCTCTTATAACAAGACATTTCCTTTGACTTAGATAAGAAGTGTAAGGAAGCATTTAACAAACTTAAGGAGCTTTTAACATCCCAACCGGTGATTCAAATGCAAGATTGGAACCTGCCTTTTGAGATCATGTGTGATGAAAGCAACTATGCAATACGGGGGATTCTAGGACAAAGAATGGGAAAATCGTTGCATGCCATCTACTATGCTTCTAATACCCTAAGCCCAACTAAATTGAATTATTCAACTACTGAAAAAGAACTGTTATTTGTGGCTTTTGCTTTAGAAAAATCTTGATCGTATTTGCTTGATCCTAAAGTAATTGTTTATTTTGACCATGTAGATTTATAATACTTGCTCACGAAAAAGGAAGTAAAACTAAGGCTGATTAGATGGATTCTCCTCCTTTAAGAATTCGACTTGGAGATTAGAGATAAGAAGGGGGCAAAAAATGTAGTGGCAGACCATCTTATCCATTTGATAAAGGAAGAAGATGATATCCCTCTACGAGAAACATTTACAGATGAGCAATTATTTTTTGCCAATCTGACACCAC
This sequence comes from Erythroxylum minutifolium, assembly GCA_027123815.1. Classification (NCBI taxonomy): domain Eukaryota; kingdom Viridiplantae; phylum Streptophyta; class Magnoliopsida; order Malpighiales; family Erythroxylaceae; genus Erythroxylum; species Erythroxylum minutifolium. The sequence goes on along the minus strand of JAOTJB010141965.1, from coordinate 14,875 downwards.
TATGGTATGCAGACATTGTGAATTTTTTAGTTACTAACAAATTACCTGTTGGTTTGTTAAGGGCTCAGAGGGATAAGTTACAGAATGAAGCGAAGTATTGCATTTAGGATGACCAATATCTTTAGAGGCACTGCACAGATCAAGTTATCAGGAGCTATGTACTGAAAAATGAAACACTCTCGATCTTAGCCTTTTACCATTCATATACATGTCGAGGACATTTTTGAGTGAAAGGATAACTTATAAAATTCTACAGAGTTGTTTCCATTGGCCATCATTATTCAAAGGTACATATGCCTTATGCAAGTCATGTGATAGATACCAACGGTCAGGTAACCTGTCCCGTAAGGATCAATTGCCATAAACCCTTGTGCTTTTCTTTGAAATTTTTGACATTTGGGCATTGGCTTTATGGGACCTTTCCCTCCGTCTTTTGATTTTACTCATATATTGCTTGTATTCAATTATGTTTCTAAATGGGTGGAAGCCAAAGCCACTCAAACTAATGATGCAAAGGTTATTGTAGATTTTGTTAAGGCTAACATTCTTTCTAGGTTCAGGATACCAAAAGCCATCATTAGCGATAGAGGAACTCATTTCTGCAATAGGGTGATGGAAGCAATGATCAAAAAATATCACATCACACATAAGGTTTCCACCGCTTACCATCCCCAAACCAACGGGCAAGCTAAAGTCTCAAATTGAGAAATCAAGTTGATCCTAGAAAAAACCATACAACCCTATAGGAAGGATTGGAGCGTAAGATTAGACGACGCGCTATGGGCCTACAAGATAGCTCACAAAACACCAATTTGGATGTCTCTATATAGATTGGTGTTTAGGATGCCATGTCATATTTTAGTGGTATTACAAAACAAGGCATATTAGGCTAACAAAAGATGCAATATGAAATTGGATGATGCAAGTACGCATAGGAAGTTGCAGTTTCAAGAGTTGGAGAAGATGAGGAATGATTCCTAATAGAACACAGTGATATATAAAGAGAAGATGAAGGCTTTCATGATAAGATGATTTTGAGGAAAAGCTTATCGGTGGGCCAGAGAGTGTACTATATTACTCTAAGCTCAAATCATTTCCAAGTTTTGTTCCTATTGGATTGGTCTGTTTGTTATTACTCATGTCTTTCCTTTGGTACAGTAGAGATACGAAGTCTAAAATCCATCAATGTAACAGACCACCCCCATAGAGCATATGCTTGAACATCTAGAGGATAGTCAAGAGCATAATCTATGAAAATGGCATATTAGAGCAATCACATCAACTTATATGGCATCATAGTCAAAGGATCAACTTTTCTCACTTCATTCACAAACATAAACTTATACTGTAGCATTTCACTATGTAATACCTATATTTACATACCAAAAACATCAAAGAGTTTACTACTCTTTTACAAGATGTTCTATATGAAATGAGAAACTAAATAAAAGTATTCTACCTAAACTCCTCAGTATTAACTGACTAGACCTTTGAGCCATTCTTGTTTCCAAAACGCAAGTACTATATTTCTACTAGTTTGCCTTAGAAGCTAAGTCTCCCTCGTTCCTAAAAATTAACTTTTGATGAGTTTGCAGACTCAGTGAGTGAACCATCATTGATGTGTTCACTCAAATCAAAATACAAGGAAATTCACAAATCTAATTCATAAGCAAATCATATCATCCAATATTGAACATTTTCAATAAGTACAACTTGTATACAATATTTCACATCACTATTCAGAATATTCTAATGAATAAATTCAATCATCCATATGATTCATATTAAGTTATGTAAGCAAATGCACGTGTGACTCCGTTTACTTTTACTCTGTTATGACCGACCACCTATTTACTATCCCTTATCCATTATAGATACTGGGCTCATTTCATATACTATCTCATACCCATTGTGGAAACTGGGCTCATTAATAATTGAGCCTGTAGCTCTTTATGCATATTTCTGAGCTTTCAAACTAGTCACTTTGGTCATAAATCCTTTATCTAATCATGTATAACAATATGATGGAATGCATCAATCCACATAATATGCCATCAAAAACTTTCATTTTATGTGCACATGCATTTATCATATTCGTCGGATCTAACTCCAAAATTTAACGTTCAGTTGAGTACACATATTTTTCCAAATTCATATAAAATTAGAAAGCACTCCTAATACAGTTCCAAATATCAAACTCCTTGGACCATCAAGGTCTGGAATTATCACAAACATAACAATAACAATTCAATAACTGAAATTTAAATAGAAAAAATCAATCATGGTGAGAAAATATATATGTTAACTCACAGTGCGCTCTAGATAAACTATTGCCTTGACGACCCAACAATGTCTGGATGCTAACGTTCTATTTGTTCTTCTTTAATCATGCAATACACACATATTATACACATTACTAAGTTGATCAATCATATAAATATTCAATCATGCATATTTATATGTGTCATGTTCAATGCATGCTGAATTGACTTTCCCATGTATGTAACCTTATTCATATATCTTAACCATTCATACATCATAACTTGTATATAACTAGTTTACAATTTAGGTTTATACCTCAAGTAAACTTGATTATTCTAAATTCGTTAATCATACATTCACCAATCCTTTTCTAGCATTATAAAATCACACAATATCTAAATTCTCATTCATTTATACTTAATTCACATTACTCATATCCTTGGATCAGATAAATCCTTCACTCTTATATCACTCATAAATTCTAAATTTTAGATGCATTTTTTAATAAATTAGTTATATAATTAATTAAGAAATAAGGTTTTATATACATAGGTAGAGATTGTCTAAAAAATAGATCTCATACCAAACAAAAAACAAAATCAACCCACTTAAAATGGCCTGACTGAAAGTTGCAACCTAGAGTAAATACATGCTCCACAGTGCAATACATATGAAATGACACTATAGAAGCCCATATACAAAACATCCTAGTATTGTCATTTCTCATAAGTAGGTTTGAGTAGACTTCCTTTCTCGAAACTATCATCTTGTTCACTACATTCTTGTAGCATCTCTTTCCAAGATTTCTGATATCATTCACTTGAAACCATCCACTAAAGTCATCTTTTCCCTCGAGTTCCTTTACCCTGGATCTAACCTTGTAGCTTGGGATGCCATGTACATTCTTCAGAACTTTTGTAGGCTCAACCATTACTACATCTTATGCCTCTCTTGCTGACAAAGAGGGCCAATTTCCTTTCATTTTCTTGAATCTATAGAAATAATCCATGCCTTGCATATATGCTCACATTGATAAATAATGCAGATGAGTGAGTAGCACACCTGCAAAATAAAATTAAAAGGAACAAGATAACAAGCTAGAACCCTGTACTTACCTTCTCTTAGTGTTTGAGCTGAGTTGTTCCATTACTTGGAAGATTACTTTAATATTAATTTACCCCACTTCCATGGCTGCATTTTTAAAGGATCTAAGGTTTCTCTCGAACCGTAAGTTGTACACAATAACATAAAGAAGAATGATAAAAATGTTGAGGTCAATGTTTTTATGGCTTAATTTGAGGTTGGTTAAACCAAAGTAGAATGGATGGGAGAAGTAGCAAGTTGGGAATGTTTATCTAAAAGTGGCTGAGGCAGTGTGGCCACATTGATTTTGAGAAGGAGCATTCAAAGAAAAGGTGGTTTATAGATTCATTATCCAAGTAGCACAGGGAGCAATGATTAGGAATATAAGTATAAATAAGCTGATCCCTTGTCTAAAGCTTGTTAAGGAAAGCAAGTCACAAGATAAAGGCATACCTTAGGTTGGAACCTTTATGCCACACTAATTTATGCCAAGGTACCTTCGAAAAAGGAGGTCTCATCAAAGTGTATGCTGAAGCATTTGTGTAAATTTTTGAGGGGCTTACATTCCATTCTAATCTATCAGATTGGGACCAATTAGGTTGGTATAATAAAGGCTCAAGCATGTGAATTGTCTTAATAGTGGCTCTTTGCCAGCACCACATATTGTCTCTGATAATATCAGCTACTTTTGCATTCATTGGAAATTCTGAACCATTGATAGCTCTAGGTGTAGAGAGATCCTTGAGGATACCTCTAAGGTGCTAAGGGTCCTGCCATAAGAAAGTAGAAATTCCATTTCCTATCTTAAATATGAAATGGTTCTCAATAATATTCCTAACCTAAATATGTTTCCTCCAAGTCCAATAACTATTATTTGTCGGTTGTTCACTTTAAAAGTTTTTGCTTCTAAGAATAATGTTATGGACCCACTTTACCCATAAAGCTTCCTTATCATTGAAAAGGATCCAAATCCTTTTACCTAACAAGACATTGTTCCAAGTAGACAAATGCTTAATCCCCAAACCACCCTCTATTTTAGGTCTGCAAAGGTCCTTCCACTTGACTTTTATATGAGTTTTAGACTCAACCTTTCCAGACCACAAAAAGTTCCTAAGTTTAGCCTCAATTTCTTTAATGATAGAGACAAGAAGCAATAAATGGCTAGCCTAGTAGACCTGAAAAGTAGATAACACAGAAATTACCAATTAAAGTCTACCAGCGTAGGAAAAGGCTTTTTGAGTCCATTTGTTAACTTTGGAATCAATTTTATCCAACAGCGGGATACAATCTCTCCTAGTTAGTTTACCTGTTAAAAGAGGAACACCTAGATATCTCATAGGAAGATTACCCCTTTTAAGACCCGAAATAGTTTCCAATTGAATGGCCAAATGATCCACATCAGGAGATAAAAAGAATTGACTTTTGCTAGGGTTCATATCCAACCCAGAGAATTTGAGAAAGTTCTCAAGCACTTAAGTAAGGTATTTACCGAAGTAAGATTAGTATGACATAATAATAACAGATCGTTAGTAAACAAAAGATGGGAAAGTTGAAGAGTTTTACATCTCCAATGGAATTAAAAAAATAGGATTTCCTACTATTGTAACATTCAGAGTTCTAGAAAGCACGTCCATATAGATAATAAATAGGTATGGATAGAGAGAATCTCCTTGTCTTAATCCTGATTTGCCACAGAAAATTTTAGTAGGAGAACCATTGATTAAGATAGAGTAGGAAGGCGAGGTTACACACTCTTCAATCTACTTAATAAATATAGGAGGGAGCCCTACAGCTAAAAGCACTTTAAGGAGGACATCCCATTGAATAGAATCATAAGCTTTTACCAAATCTACTTTGAAAGCACATCACCTATACTTAATAGAAAGATGATAGTTCTTAAAGATTTCTTGAGCTAAAAGGATATTATCCCCTATATTGTGGTTTTTTTATGAAAGCACTTTGGTTTGGGCTGATAAGGAGGGGTAAAATCTCTCTAAGTCTGTTAGAAATGATTTTTGTGATCACCTTATAAATCATGTTACAACAGGAGATAGGACTATAATCCAATATAGAGGAAGGCTGATTCGTCTTAGGGATAAGGGAAATAAAAGTTAAATTAAGCTCTTTGAAGAGCCTCCCATGTTTGAAAAAGTCTTAGATTGCCCTAGTGATTTCATTCCCGATAATATGCTAAGTATGTTTAAAGAAAAAACCACTAAAGTCATTCAGGCCAGGGGCCTTATTCGGGTTGAAAGAGAAGAAAACTTCCCTAATCTCCTGTGAAGTAACTTCAGTTACAAGGTTGTTTCTAAGGTTCTCAGGAATCGGATGGGGAAAAAGAGCTGGAATATACTCGCTTGAAGAGGCTAGATCTTTCTTAATGCCAAGAGAATCTTGAAAGATATTCAAAAACTGTTTTTGAATTTCTTCTAAGTCAGTAATCTTATGGCCATTTCTCACCGACAAAGAGTGGATATTGTTTCTGTTCCTATTTGAAAAGATGGAATTAGGGAAGAATTTGGTGTTCCTATCCCCCTCTTTAAGCCACTTGATACGGGAAGATTGTTTGTACAAAGATTCTTGGTCATTTAAAGCCTTAAACAAATTGGTCATGGCCTCATGTTCTTCAACTGCCAGTTAAGTCCTATTAGGCAAAACTCTCGTTTGGTCTTGGATGTTATTAAAGGCAACTTGACAAGTCTCAATTCTAATATTAATATCGCCAATCTGATTAGAGTTGAGGTATTTGAGAGCATTTTTGACTAATTTGAGCTTAGACACTACACAAAACATAGGGGTATCTCGGATATAAGAATTCCAAGCCTTTTCTATTATCTGAAGGAAATTTGGCTGAGACTAGGAAATTTGAAAACCTAAAAGGAGAAGATATGTTTTTTGGGACAGTTAAAGACCTTATCACTACAAAGGAGTGGTCTAAAATATTTGGATTAAGAATTTCACCGAAAGATCTAGGAAACCGAGAACTCCACTCAGAATCGATAAGCACTCTGTCTAATTTTCTAGAGATGAGGAATTCACCAAATTGCTTATTAGACCAAGTAAAATTTGGATCACTAGAGTTTAGATCAAACACACCACACTCCTCAACACACTTCCTAAAGTCTCTCATCCCACTAATAGCTGAGGAGCTAAAAGGTTTAGCTTCATATGCAAACAAAATGGCATTAAAGTCCCTAGCTATAAGCTACGGTTGAGACCCAACAATGAGTTTGATATTAGAAAGGGTAGACCAAAGGTTTTTCCTATGATTAGATTATTCGCCCCATAAATACAAGAAACAAAAAATCCAGAATCATAATTCATAGGGGACACCTCCAAAAGGATTAGCTGATCAGTAATAATAAGTGGAGTACATAAGATTTTATCAAGGTTTTGAGCTACCAATAACCTGGTACTTGAAGTTTGGTCCAAATTACCAAAAAAATGCCATTTAGGAAACAAAGTAGAGCAAATATTGTTTAAAAGGAAATGAGACTTGATCCTAGATTCTATCAAACAAACAAAAGAAACCGACATCATTCTAAGATAAGACTTAATATCTAACTATTTTTTTGTTGTTGTTGAGACCTCTAATATTCCAAAAACCTAGTGCTATAATATAATACATAAGATAAGACCTACTACTGTTGTTTTCTTTTAGATTTTATACATTTTCTAATGATAAAAACCCCCTTTGCCCCTTCCAATAAACCCTGACTCTGAGAATCATTAGAATTATTTAGAACTACATCAGATTTAGGAGAGGCAACAGAATTACTTGCTTTGCTTACACCAGGACAGTGAGCATCTTCGAGGCTTCCATTAGAATCATCCTTCTTCTGCTGCATTTCTTTGCCTTTGCTTTACTCATTTAGATTTTCAACAGTTCTGCACTCCTTAGGACTAACTTGTTCTTCCTCTGGAGTTTTCTCTTGATTTCCCTCCATCTATTAAGTTTCACATATAGGAAGTGAGCAATTCTCAGTCCAATTCTTGTTGAGTCCCAGTCTCAAACATACAACCAGTAGGTTGCCATGTCATCTTCTGTGTAAACTTCTCAGGCTTCCATTCATATTCAATTTCAATCTCCCTAAATGTCACTTGTCCCTCTTCATTATAGGTAGCCAATTGAAAGGATGAAGGCCAGCTCCTCTCCAATTCTAATTCGACACACATTCTAGTATATGGGATTCTAGACATTTGAGTTGTATGGGAATCCATAAGTAGAGGTTTTCCCACTGCACTAGCAATCCTACTCAGTCCCTCATTGTTCCAATATTCGTAAGGTATATTATAAAACCTTATCCAGACTAGTGCATACCAAATATCCACTTGTTTCCCCGCATTGAAACTCCATTTTTGTTAGAACAAAGGCTTCACTTGGATATGCCAAGGGCCCATCTCTAGCACCTCATTTATACCACACGCAGAATTAATCTTAAATAGAAACTTTTTCGAGTTGGTCACTAGAATTTCTGTCAAACCACATGGTAACCAAGATTTAGAAAGGGCTCTATGCACTATTGGAAAGGCAGGGTGCTTACTAATGAAGAATTCGATCAGAGAATGAAAAAATTTGGTTGCTCTTTTTAGCGCTAACTCAGGCGGTGGAATAATAAAGATTTGGTCATCGTTAACCTCTGGGGGTTAGAAAGCCAACTCTTTGATACTTGAAGGTTACTCCACTACATTGGTTACCATATATTTGTAGGTTTTTGGAAGAGATTTCACTGAAGCTTTATAGTCCTGAGTGGTTAAGGGAACCTCTAGACCATTCTGCTCATGAATCGAATCAATCTGATGTTTCAAACCTTCAGCTATCTGAACAGGGGTAAGGATTAGGCGGTTTGGGTTAGTATTTTCAAAATTAGGTTTTAAGGAAGGTGATGAAGGAGCGTTTCTAGTAGAAGGCATAGGGATTAGGGAAAGGGGTGAACGAGAAGTAGACAGTGGAGAAGAAGAAGAAGAAACCATGAGGAGGGGACAAAAACACACCGGTGATCTTCGAAGTAAAAGACTCTCAGCTATCGCTCTCTCTCACATGTCTCTAATTGATATCAAATAATGCATTCCTTATGTTGTAACATCAATTAACAACCTAAAACTATCAAACACTTTAACCATTTAATCCAACATCAAACTAGGTTCATTTTAAGCCTCAATTAAGTCCAAATGCACTAAAGTAAAGTAACTTATCCTTAGTTGGTTCAACAATCACATAAAAGAGAAAATTTCACTTCTGATACATTGCTCATGTTCGTGTAGGGCCTTCCCATGATCGTGGGATGAGTGATTCGTAAATTTTACTCTCCATTCTCCTTTAATTTTTTTAGATTTCTAAAATTTTCTAACTAAACTCAAACTTATTCTTAATAATTCCTAATTTCTACTTTAATTCCTCATCAAATTCACCTAAACTCTAACTTAAAATCATCCATACTACAACTCATAAACTATTGTTTATCATAAACAAAAAAATAGAACATAATTGTATCCTTTCATTCATCAAAATTCCAGCACTCATCAAACACCATTATCATAATGAATCCATCCCTAAAACAATTATCATAAATGTTTCTAATAAAACAAGTCACAAAGACCAATATTATACTTACCTATTTACCTCAAAAGCTTCCTTAAATTGTTAAGTTAACTTAGCCCCCAAGCTTACAAGATCATCACTAATTTAAGGTGGAATAGGTTGGGTTTTCAGCAATAAAAAGAAAACAACGAAACCTTGGAGTGACAAGGTATTGAATGTTAGCAACTCAAAGTTGTGAGTGTGGGGTATGAGTGTCATAGAAGAAGAAGAAGAAGAAGAAGAAGAAGAAGAAGAAGAGAGCATATAGCACAACAAAAGGAAAGATGGCTATGTAAGTGTGAGTGTCGTGGGTATAGATGTATGGTAAGTGTTATGACACTTGCATATAAAGACACTTGCCATATGTCTTTTACTTATCGTACCAAATGTCACTTAATTGCTTAGTCCATAGTCACTCAATCTACAAGCCATCTTTCAACCAATTATCTAAGCCATTTTTCACTTAATCGTAATGCTACATGTTACGTACTTCTACCACTATTATTGGCCCCTGAACTTTTTCTTGATGAATAAGCATGATTTAAATTAATTATGAGTTCTTTATGGATTTATGTTGTGGAGTTAATTATTATGTTAATGTTAGTAATATTTTATGACATAGGTTAATTGAATTAAAGTGTTAAGGTAGTAAGATTGCATGAAGGGCATTTTCGGAAGATCACTTAAGGATAAAAGATGCAGGGCATATAAGGAAGGGTAGGAATGACTTTTACCACTCATTAAGGGCAAAATTGGAAAAGGAAAAGTATTGTCTTGATTTTAACAAGGACAAAAACAAAATTGAGGGAGAGAAAGAAGAGAAAAACATAAGAAAGAAAGAGAAATGAGAGAAAGAGTCGGCAATTAGAGAGAAAAAGAAGAAGAAAGGTTAGGGTTCCATCATTTCCTAGCTTTTGAGAGAGATTTTGAAGTGGTTCAAGAAGAGAAAAAGGTAGAGGAAGAGAAGAGCTTTCATTAGAGCTAAGAAATTCATTGTTTGGTGAAGATTTAAGGTAAGTTGATGTTTAATCTTTTAGATTTTTGGATGAGTTTTGGTTCAAAGAGCTTAGGAAATGCATGAGTATAAGTATTCTAGGATTAATTTCATACATAGGATTCTTTGGGTTTTCCAATTGGAATGCACTTTTGAATGAAATTTTGTCAATGTTGAAGAAAGGCAAGTGAGGAAAGAGGAGCAAAAGGAAAGGCATTTTTGAGCAACTTTTAAACAAGGAATTCAAAGTGGGTTACTTGTTTATAGTTGAGTTAATAAGCCATAAGAAATTTTCCAATCAATAAAGTTAAATGATTTCAATTGTTTTATAAATGTTGCATTTATTGCCTTTTGAATGATTGAAGTATTTACTACATTTTTGGTATATGAAACTTGATGATGATTTTATGAAATGATGATGAAAATTGTATTTGAAAAATACCATGTTTATGGAAATCATGCTTCCGAAATGTGGTTTTTTGGGCAATATGTTACAAGAAATGAAATTCATGTTTGTCTGGGTTTGTGGTGTCCATTCTGTTGTCACATGCACATTGACTCTGTTAAAGGCTTCTTCTGCCTGCCCGTTAGTGGCATAGAGCTCCTTCATAGACTCCCTCATGTTTACGACTACACAAAAACTACTATGTGGGATTGTGTTAGTTCGTTCTATTCATGATTACACAGGACCATTTCAAGGGAATGTGTTAGCTTGTTCTATTTATGGACCACCCAAACCATTTTTGATTGCTTATATGTTATGATCTGTTGACAAGTTTGATGAATACATGACTTACGTTGATTATGAATTGCTTGGCAAGTTGAGAATTTGAGAAATAAGTGTTTTATGGATTCAATGCAAATTTATTGTGAAAATGAATGATTTCAATGGTTTTGTTCGTTTTCTCGATTATAAACTTATTACTCATGAGCTCTAAGCTTACCCCTTCCTTCTCATCTTCAGGCGATGAATAAGATATAGAGTGATTGAGAGAGGCAAGGCATCACTCCAGTTTGCATGTTTTGTTTTTTGAAGTTAGATTATGTAAAATAATGCTTTAGTCGCATTTTGAGCGATTCTAGTTTTTATAAACTTTGTATGTTGGATCATGATGTAAGGGGGCTCTAAATGCCCACTAAAGCATTGTAAAACTCTTATTTTTTTTAATGTTAATGAAATATATATATTATGTTTTGTTCATGATATCCAAAGTCTTTATATTGCATTTTCAAGCTTTTCATAGGGTAGAAATTGTGTACTGGATTTAGGGAGAAAACTGTACTAATCTAGATAGAACTAGACAAAGTCTTCTTCTGGAAAGTTGTAGCTTATCCTCTTATCTTTCCAACTCTATAAAGTATGTAAATTTTGGGTATCTAAGTTGAGAGATATGAACGTTTTAAGTGGTGATGTTGCATAGGAGGTATGTACATGACAGCTATGGTGAATGATGAGAGTTTATGTATGTGATTAGTCATTTGAGTTGAGTTTTTGAAGTTTAATGCACCCAAGTTGGTAATTGAATGTTTAAGGAGTATTATTTCTTTAGAATAAATGAAAATGGGAAGGTTATGAGTGAATGTGATGATTAGAATTGATGTAGGAAGCTTGGGAGAGGCTTGGGAGGGGGTTGGGTAACCCTATGTCCATTAGACGGACTTTAGGTCCGTTAAACGGACCTTCTCAGGTCTATAAGGACCCCCATCATCTCCAATGTCTGCTTAAAGGACATTATGTCCGTTAAAAGGACCTTCTCAGGTGAAAAATGGCTCTTAAGCCCGTCTATGTCCGTTTGAAGGGACATTATGTCCGTTAAACGGACATTCTCAGGACAGCTACAGTAAATTACGATTTTGATCCTTTTTAAAGCATAATCTTACTTTGTGGTCTAAAGTTGTAGATATAGAAGTCTTCTTTGAAATAGTCCAAGAACGGCCTCATTCCAAGATTTCTATAGAAAGTTATGCCAATTCTCCTAGGATAGGTACAATATGATTGAGGATATAAACATTGTTTAAATCTTTTGGCCATAACTTTATCGTCCGACCACCAAATGAAGTGATTCTTGAAGCAATGGTTTCCTAACACATTCTTCTATCCCTACACAAAAAAGAAAGAAAAATTTGGTAACTTTTGGCCCTAATATGGAAAAGATTGATGGAAAGATATTGTGTGGTAGAAAGCACGACTGGGGTATGAACATACTTTAACTTTTTAAGCATAACTTCTTCTATAGAGTTCCATTTGAGATAGTTCCTATTTCAAATTAGAGAATTGGAGCTACAATTGTGTTGAAGAAGTCAATTATAATTTATGTGATTGACTGGTGTGGGCACACCACTCTTGTGGGATATGGCTAATACTGGTTCATAGAAATAACCCTCAAGGTAATACGCACACTCACGTGTTATGATGACTCCGAATGTTGGGCTCAGGAAATGAGGTCTAATAGTTGTAGTATCAGAGGGACTAGGTTTAGGTTCAAGTTGGCAACTAGGTTTAGGGATATCCTAAGCTTTGAGGTGGGTAGTTTTCAATTATGAAATGGACATGCATGTTTTTTAAATGAATAACTTGCATTGTTTTACATGATTTGAAACTGTTTTGCATGAACTAAAGATTTTCAATGATTTCCAATTGAAGGAGTGAAATGCTGCCTCGAAAAAGAACTCGAGAAACTTTGACTCGATCTGGCTTTCGTCAAGGGAGCACCGATGAATCCTATGTCCCACAAGATGCAGGGACACCTTCTGCTTCAGATTTTGAGACACCTAGTGTGCAACATGGGGTGCCTCTACCGCCTCCTCCTATGCCTGAAGCAAACCCCATGGATCCGCGTTTCTTTCAAGCCTTTGCTTAGGCTTTTTCATATGTCATGGGCCAAGGGTCTCAAGTTCTGATCCAAGCTCCAGTGGAGAGGACTGGACAGTATGATAAGCTCCGTAAGTATACAGCTGTAGATTTTGACGGGACTACCAACCCTAAAGAGACAGAAGCATGGTTGAAGAGGACCAAGAGAGTCCTAAAATAGATGAAGTGCTCTGACGAAGAGAAGTTAGACTATGCAGTCAGCTTGTTACAGGAGGATGCGCTCCATTGGTGGGAGTCAGTGCCCCACAGTCAGGACATACCGCCGGTACTGACATGGAGGGAATTTTTGGAAGCTTTCAGGAGGAAATATTTCTCGAGGATCTATATCTAAGAGAAGGCTAGAGAACTTTTGTATCTCACACAGAGGGATATGAGTGTGAGTGAGTATGAGATGAAGTTTACTCAACTCTCCCGGTATGCAGCAAACATTGTTGCTAATGAGGAGGACAAGTGCCGCAAGTTTGAGGGAGGTCTCCATTTGGGAAATAAGTAGAAAGTGCTGATCCATAATTTCTGTGACTATCAGCTATTGGTAGATGCGGCCCTACAGGCAGAGAGACTAAAGAACATCAAATATGAAGTGAGCTAGAAGAGGAAGAACCAGGAGCAACTTTCCAGGAAAGGGGTGAGTGTTCCAATGCCTGTGAGGGGAGTGAAAAGCTCACACACACAGAGTGAGGCAGGGAGTAGTGCCTCTGCTAAGAACAAGCAAGCAAGAGCAGTGTCAGTGCCAGCCTCAACAACAGGAAGCAATAGCAGGGTGGGGAGGAGTAGATACAAAAATTCCCAATGTGAGCATTGTGGGAAACTGCACAAAGGAGAGTGCTTCAAGTTACTTGGAGCATGCTTCCGATGTGGGGAGAAGGGACACATGATCAAGGAATATCCTCAGGTACTGAGGTAAAAGGGGTCACAGTTGCATGCCCCGAGGAGAGCAGAAATAGTGGGATCCAGGCCAGTCACAGAGGTGGGCAGTTCTGGAGCTACAAAGAAGGCTATTCCTCTAGGAAGGCCAAGGGGTCAGGCTCAGGCTCAGGCTCAGGCAAGGGTGTTTGCCATGACCAGAGAGGAAGCTGCAGCCGCTCTTAAAGTTGTCACGGGTATGACTTAGTTATTCAATTCTGCAGTATATTTGTTGGTTGATTCTGGCTCCACACATTCATTTGTTTCTGCAAGTATGATCTTTCATGATGTTAATTTGATGCCAATGGATAGTCCTTTGATTGTTAGTACTCCCTTAGGAAGGAAGGTGATAATAAGTCATGTATAGGGATTGTAAGCTTTTCATTGAGGGTGCTCAACTAGTAGCGGATTTGCTACCGTTGGAGTTAAAGGGTCTAGATGTGATATTGGGAATCGATGCCTTAGAGAAGTATCATGCGAAGTTGGATTGCAGCCTCAAGGTGGTAGAATTTGATCTGGGAAATGAAGAGAAGGTGACTTTTCGAGGAGATAGGAGAATATCATTGCCAAGACTCATTTCGGCTTTGATAGCTGACAGGATGATAGAAAAAGGGTGTAAAGCCTTCTTGACACATGTCGTGGACACTGAGGGGAAGGAAGGGAGGTTAGAGGATTTTCTGGCTGTAAGGGAATTTTCTGATGTATTCCCAGAGGACTTACCTGGTTTGCCACTGATGAGGGAAATCGAGTTTGCCATTGACTTAATTCCTAAGACTACACCCATTCTATACCACCGTATATGATGGCTCCAGCTGAGCTGAGAGAGCTTAAAGAACAGTTGGAGGAACTGTTAGAGAAGGGGTACATAAGGCCAAGTTCGTCACCATAGGTATAACACCCCATTACCCTAGAGTACGCACTGGGACGCCCGTAGGTCATTCCGACACATAACCTAAGATAACGGAGCGTTACGTGAAAATACTATCGAACTCCACATGGCATCACGTACAGTAAAAATATATGAATCAGTAAATGAAATTCACAATATTTTAAAACCAAAATCCTCTTTGTATTACTCCAAAACATCTGTATATACATGAGTGTACAGACTGTACATATCAAACCTAATACATGTACTATGCCAAAATCATACAAACTCCTAACTAGGTCATCCTCCAAA
>JAOTJB010141478.1:0-19173 GCA_027123815.1 Erythroxylum minutifolium | reverse complement strand
GAGAGTGTCCTATAGTGGAATTCTGTCTAGGGTTTATTTGAGTCAGTCACATTGTTTGATTCATACCTTAGCCTACAGACCTTTAAATTGTGTGATTTTGTTTGCATATGAAACCTAAGACATAGAGCTAAACATCTTTAGAAGAGACTTTGACTTAATTCTAGCTTTATAAGCCTAAAAATTGAGATCGAAAATGTTAACTTGATGTTAACTGTATTTTGGAGCAGCTTGTGATATTTGGTCTATATCTTATAAGTTAGGAGTCTAAATGACCTGATTGCTGGTGTAATAAAGACGAAGCACAGAGGGAGAAATGTTTAATAGACCTAGAAATCCAGTTCTAACATCTTGAATATGAATATTAAGGAACAAGTAGTGGTATGAATAAAGGGAGAAGTGTTTGTGGGGGTTATATGTTCAAATTTTTTTCCTCTCCATTTCACCTTTTTCATCCCATCATTTTTCATGTAAGAAATCAAGTAAACTTAGGTGAAAATCAAGGTAAAAGTTAGGGATTTTCTCTTCACCTTTATCTCTTCTTACTTTGCTTATCAAGGAATGAAATTATAAGGATGGAAGTGGGATCGAGAGGTATATTTTTGGTATTTTTAGTTGGTGAGTCAAGCAAAGCCAAAGAGGAAGGGAAGGAAAGGCAATAGAAGATCTACTTTGTCAATTTATAGGTTTGGGACTTCACTTAGTTGATTTATGTATTTGTGTTTGATTGAATACATATAAAGATTCATCTGGATGTGTAATGGTTGTTGGGATGTTGCTTTGGTGTTATTTTGGTGTTACTTAGCATTAACTTGGTTGTATATGACAAGAGATTGTCATGTAGTGGAATTCTGTCTAGGGTTTATTTAAGTCAGCACATTGTTTGAGTCATAATTCAGCCTACAGACCTCCAAACTATGTGATTTTAGTTGCATATGAAACCTAACATAGAGCTAAACATCTCTAGAAGGGACTTTGACTTAATTCTAGCTTTATGACCTTGGAAATTGAGATAAAAAATGGTGACCTGATGTTACCCCTATTTTGGAGCAGCTTGTGATATTTAGTCTATATCTCATGGGTTAGGAGTTCAAATGACCTGATTGTTAGTGCTATAAAAACAAGAGACACAGAGGGAGAAATTTCTAAAAGACCTAGAAATCTAGTTCTTATATTTTAAATATGAATATTAAGGAACAATTAGTGGGATGAATAGAGAAAGTGTCTATCACGACCATGGCATTGATTTTGTTTCCGATTTCTACCGCATCTTACCCAAACCTTTATGAATGTGTATGAAAAATTTCAAACACCTAGAAATAAATGAAATAGGACTTACCACATATAAAATGGGAGACTAAAAATTGGAAGACAAGATTGAGCATAATGCGTTCCAAAGAGAATTTACATATACATAAATGATTTGTATGTATATTTGTTACTCGTATATATATAGTATGATTATACAAGTGTGATTTTGATACTCTTCTAATGGTGGTAAGCCATGAATTGCATGTATGAATGCAAATATAGATTTTATGACTTAAAATGTTTATTATATAACTTGTCAATATATGAATTGTGAAATTGGAAAATGGTTAAAGGAAATGTTACAGTACCAACTATTGTCTTGGTGGTGGATAGATGAGCATGCCTATAAGGTTATAGTGCAACTGCTACAGTTGGACTATAGTTGGACACCACGGTGTCCATAGTTTGATACCTTTGGGTAGCCATAGTTCGATACCTTCAGCTATCCACAATTCGATACCTTCAGATATCCACATCGTCCGTTATCTACACCCATAGAAAATGTGCATGCTTAACACATAAAGGAAACTTAACAGTCATAAATAAGAAACACAATATGACAACATGAATAATTGGTAATGATGAGCATTTGTATTGATTGTAATAATGAATTATGATGATGTGCATTTATATAGATAATTTGTATCATATCAATATTTGGCTTATATATGTGTGTTTTCGACATATGGATAATATGTTGAAGCATCTTTGCATTATTTACTTTGCTTAAGTATACCATCATTGTTTACATGAGCATTGAATATCAATGTTTAGTTCATAAATGTGAATTTATGGTATATGAGTTGTGATATTTTTGAATGTGTGTGCCTGGCGGATGGCTGCTGTGAGTAGTCATCCAAACTAAGTGTTTTCTCCACTAAGCTTTCAAGAAATTGGCATGGGTGTTAATGCATGTAGGTCTAAGTCATAAAAGTAACGTATAGGGTACATCTGCAGGGACCAAGGCCAACAGATAGAAGAAAAAGTAATTTTGGAATTTTGTTTTAGTTACAGATGATTACACATGTAATGAAGAAAGGATATGTTTTCTTTTGGATTACCATGTAAGTGTAAAGATGTATTACTACTATTAAATGATAATGTTAAGCATTGGGGAGTTTTGTAATGTGTAAATGTATAGCATTTAATAGAATTATATACCTTAAATGTGTGTACAGGAATTTGGTTGTTATGTGTGTGGATGGTTATAGGTTCTGTAAAGGGGGTGCCACAGTTTTGGTTTTAGAAATAAGAAAATAAAATAAAGTTAAAATAACTAACAAAAGCAATGTAAAGAAAACATGTAAAAAAATGACAAAAGTTAGGAATTTAATAGGGAACTGGTTCTTTAGTTCAATCTCGGCCTACACATTAATTAATCATATTTCATTGATTTGTTGTTTTTAAACCTCTCCTAGCAAATATTAATTGTGGGTTAATAATTAACCCGAGTTTTCCCTTAGGTAGTGTTTAATCAAGATACGATCATTAATTAAACCTAACTACTGAATAACCTAGGATACAATCTCTAGATTCAATTGGGTAGTAGCATTACAAATTAAGAAAAGCGATTAATCAAGGTAATAACCATATACGATGCGTCATTTAAATTATGTTATTTTATCCATAATGATTACGAATCATTAGTCGTTGCACATGAATTTCAATATAACAATTACAGATTATATCGAAATTCTAGCAATGGTTTTGTAAATAAATTATTCAATAAATACATTAAAATCATATTTTAATAATACCCAATGGGTTTATGCAAATGTTATGGATTAGGTAGGACATTTGGTCAAGTTTGAAAGCATGTAATGTGGTTTGTACACAAAGAAAGGAATAAAGCTCAAAGGGGCTTATCAAGGGAAAATCATGTCAATAGGGTAGGCTATTTGGCTAATGTAGATTATGAAACAAAGAATGCCTATTCATCTCCATATTAATGCATGTGATAAAAATGTGGTCTCGAATAGAAATCAAAGCAAAAGCAAGATGTATATGTCATGAAGGTCACACATTATCAAAAGACAATGAGACTGATATGGATGTGTCAATCTATAAAGGCTCAAAATCTCATTGGATTTGTCTACCACTAGTCACAACTCTTTTAAAGATAATGTACATTGACAAATCACAAAAGTAAAAGCATATACTAAAGTTGCTATGAAATTCTCTAGTCAATTCACACTCTAATCATGACTATATAATCCTAGAAGCAATAGAAAAATGAGAAAAATGTTTGATTGTTTGTTTTATTCTCTCTCTCATTTTGATTGAAAACTTAAAACAAGCAAGAGATAAACTAACATAGAATCACATATGCATATAATAATTAAATGCATAAATGTAAAGAAAAAGAAATTTATTTCCCTTGGGTTGCCTATTAAAAAGTGCCTTTGTTTAGTGTCATTGACTTGACTCCTTCTCTTTACATGAAAAATTATGATCTTCTGGTATCACAATTTGAGCCACTTACACGTGAGGTAGTTTAGGATAAGGCCTTGGTTGATAATCTTTCATATTCTGCATATGCCCTATCCTCAGATTCTGAATCTTTACTAAACCCCTGCACTTTTTGAATATCTCGTCACCGTGTTCCTCCTTGTTTAATTTCTCTAACATGCCAGGAAAAGATGAAGAGTCAGTCATAACAAAAAATTGGAACTCAGTATTTACCTCTGAGCTAAAAGTTGTATTATTTTTTGCTTCGAGCTCTTCCTCCGCCTCTTCTACATAAGCAATTCTTTGAGTATTACCCTCAAAATTCTTAAACTCCTTATCACTTCGTAAGGTTTCTGCACTAACATTTATTAGGTACACCTCGGGTTGATATGGCTACTCCTTTTTGCTTTGTGATTTCAGATGATTAATATCTCCCTATTAAGGCAATGCATCTTATTGGAACAATTTCACATCCTACTGAAATTGCAAAGTGTTAGCAGCGAGATCATCAACTAATTCTTCCAAGGACCTACCTAAGTTTTGTTGGCTTTTTAATTTTGGAAACTAGACCAAAATTACCTTTCATCCTGCTAGTATTTTTGGATATCCTGTTGGGTCTGCTGTATATTCTATTGAATTTGCTACATATTTTGTTGAATTTGAAGATTGTTAACAGTCATAATATTAAGAATATCTTCCAGAGATGTACCTGAATCTTGTTGATTTTCCATATCTTGGATGCTAAACCTTGTGTCATGCCAAAATTGGCATTCATCCTACTAGAATTGTAGGGTATTATGTTGAAAATTTTGCATACTCTTTTGAAATTGCTACATATCTTATTGAAATTGAAGATTGTTAGCATTACAGGTCTTGATATACTAATCTAAAGATGTACCTGAATCGTGATAACGGGAATTGTTGTACATCCTACAAATTATTATAGAAGTAATTCTGTCAATTATCCCATTCATAACTAAAGTTAGGATGATCAGTCCAACCTTGGTTATAAGATTAAGAATAAGAGTTATAAAAAAAATTACTTTCATCCATATCAAAATTTTCTTTTTCTTTTTTTACACAAATAATTTTTCAGAAATGCGAAACAGAAAATGAAAAGATCAAGAAATCGATGAAAATAAACTAATTATGAATATATATGAAACACCAATTAAAATCACAAACAAAAACTAAAACACTGCACTCCCCAATAACAGTGCCAAAATTAATAACACATCGTAACGTTAGTCAAAATAAACTAAACTACTATAGCAGTAGTGAGCCTAGGTCAATCCCATGGAGAGCGTGTCTAAAGTTATTGAAATGAAATTACTGAGTATTTAGGTCAAGGGGGTTTTGTTTTTTTTAAATAAGAAAATAAAAGAAAGCTAAACTAACTAACAAAAACAATTTAAAGAAAACATGTAAAAAATGATAAAAGTTGGAAATTCGATAGGGACTCGATTTTTTAGTTCAATCTTGACTTTCATCCTAATTAAACATATTCATTGATTTTTTGTTCTCAAACCTCTTCTAGAAACTATTAATCATGGGTTAATAATTAACCTGAGTTTTCCTTTAGGTAGTGTTTAATTAACATACGATCATTAATTAAACCTAACTATCGAATAACTTAGGATATGATCTCTAGATTCAATTGGGTAGTAGTATTATGAATTAGGAAAACCAATTAATCAAGGAAACAACCACATACAACGCGTCATTTAACCTAGGTTATGTTATCCCTAATCATTACGAACCATTAGCCACTACAAATGAATTTTAAATATAACAATTATATCGAAATTCTAGCAATGGGTTTGTGTAATAAAATGATCAAATAAATACATTAAAATCATCTTTTCATAGTACCCAATGGTTTCATATGCAAATAATCAGACTATAATGATAACACAATCATTCATACATGAAACCCAAATCCATACGCTTAGGATAACACAATAATTTTCTAAAGAGAGAAAGAAATAACAAAAACAGTTAAGGAATGCTTAATCGGGATGTCGGCATTGATGTCACCTCTGAACTAGCATCGAGACGTCGACCCGTCCATGGCTCTCTCATAGTTGAGAGCTTCCATAGCCCTCTT
The DNA here is from genome assembly GCA_027123815.1 of Erythroxylum minutifolium. NCBI lineage: Eukaryota > Viridiplantae > Streptophyta > Magnoliopsida > Malpighiales > Erythroxylaceae > Erythroxylum > Erythroxylum minutifolium. The sequence continues at coordinate 13,310 of JAOTJB010141478.1, read as the reverse complement.
CATGCCCGAAGCTCCCAAAATTTGCTTTAACTCCCTAAGGATGTCCCTACTGAAGAGTCCACATAAAACTCTCGCTACTATTCTGTTCTTCTTTTCTTTTCTTCCAAACTAACATATTTTAACCCTATTTCGCTTATAAGTTTCAAGTAACTAGTGACTACATTTTGGGTGACATCTACTACTGGCATTGTTGGTTTTCTCCTATCTCTGCGCTATCTTTTTCTCTTGGCTAGCTATTGTGCCTTGGACGTTGTGTTCTTATTTTCTATTGCTCCTGGACATTGCTGTGCATCTGCATTTCGTTTGGCGTGCATTGCGTTTTGGCGTGTTTGCTCCCCATCTGAACTGCATTTTCTCCTTATTGCTTGTTCGTACGTTGCCATTTTGCTCCATTTTCTTCCACCTGATGTACATCATTTTAGCGTGCGTTTATCTACCAACTGCATGTCATTTCATCAGGGGCGGAGCTATACAGGGACAAGCCCCCATGCCAGCCTCGGTTTGTCCCTGTCTTGCTTCATTATAAGATGACAGGATCATTAGATGTTTTATGCATAGCCCTGTTAGGCATAGCTCTTAGTAGCAATGAAATATCATTGATTGCGAAGTCCCAACTGCCTGTGTATGAAATTTGTCTTTTCAATCTCTAGTGTCCAAGTGTACTCCTTAGTAACGGTCAATACAAGTTTTGATCTTGATTTCACTCCTATGGTTAGGGTCCCTCGCCTTTTTCATAATTCCTGAACTATTGTTCTTTCTTTGGCAAGCAATGTGATAAAGAAAACAAAGATGTCAAACTAAGCACAGTTTAGATGCTAACAGTAGAAGTTATTCAAGTAAAAGAAAAGGCCACGATAATCACAATGTACCAGAACAAGCTTTCCCTATTAGTAATCCTATAATTTAACATTCACCTTTTTCTTTTTTTTCTTTTTTCTTTCTCCTTTTTTTCCCCTCCCTCTCGGTTGCATCAGATTCGAAACCCCATTGTTGGAAGAAGAATTTACAATGATTTAGTTAACTTCATTTATGAATGTACTTTGTGAATACTTTTTGAATTAATTTTGAATTTGTCAGAAGTCTTCGCTGCCAGTTCATCGCTGTCCAATCAGCCCCGGCTCCAGGACATTCCTTGCTCCACCACTATATTTCATACATCATATTTTTCGAAATAGCACATTCTACTTCTTCTCATTTTCCATGAAATTCATATTACATGTGTAGATGTAAAAACATGCACTGCTGTGCAAGTTTTCTACTTCTTTATTTTTCCATTCTTCTTGTCTTTTAATTGTCTTTTTCTTACTCTATGAAGACAAGTGAGTATTATTCTTTGAAAAATGACCCAAATATCATGCTTTCAACTCACTTTAACTTCTTTGCTTCTGAATTGTGCCTAAAATCATATATGAGTCAAAGTGAGTATATTAAGAAATTTCATATCATTAATCACTAAGTGTTATGGAACAAATTAAGAACTTATCAATTTCTCTCTAAGAAGATTGACAGCTTCGATTATTATCCAGCCCTTCTCCTTATTTTTTTATTCTCCACTCTCCACTCTCCACTCTCCCTCTAGCTAACACGTTACACATTTTTCTTATATTTAATAGCTAGGTTTTAAAGATGGAATGGGAGAGGTATGTTACAATGGGACAGCTAGCATTTGATGTTCCTCTCTCTCGATTGTTCACTTTGCTCCAGTCGACCCCTCTAATGTTACAACCATCTCCAGTCTTTATTACAAAGCTACTAGATGCTAGGTTAAAAAGGAATGGACAGGTGGCATTTAAATGGAATCGTGAGGTGTCTCCATTGCTTATCATTCATGTCGCGATTGTAACATTTTAACTGTTACAGTCGCGATCTCATGGCTGTACAAATTTTCAGCCCTCTTCTAATTAATGTTTTCAGCATATATTTTCATCTTTCTTAGTAATTTCTTATCTTCTTCTTACTTTAATCTTTTTCATCTTGCTCCATGAAGACAAGTGAGTATGATTCTTCGAAAAACATCCCAAATATAGTGCTTTGGACTCACTTTAACTCCTTTGCTTCCGAATTGTGCCTAAACCATATATAAGTCAAAGTAAGTATCTTAAGCAATTTCATGTCATTAATCGCTAAGTGTAATGGAATAATTATAAAATCAATTAAACACAAGTCGATTTCCTCCACAATTAGCTTTTGGCCGCCTCGCGCAAAACATCAAAATTAGGCTTATAGACCCAAAAACACTTACTAAATTCCTATATTTTCTAAGAATACATAATCATAAACAAAGATGAATGACTTTCAAAAATGATAGCAAGAACTTAACATTCCAAGCTTTTACTCATGATCAATCAACATTCAATACCTTTAAAAACTGAGCAATCTAATGGTAGACTTAAAAATTGTGTTTAATTAAAATACATTCACAGTTATACTCACACATCATACATGATTATGTCATTCCATAACTTTGCATATCATTTCATTTCTCCACCACTAAGGTTCACATGCAAAATCAAGAATCAGAAGACTTTTTAAGGTTGTAATGTGGGCAAGGGTAAAGTGAGATGTATTTGGGTCAAGTAGCATGAAAGTCATCAAAGCTAGTGAAATAAGAGCAAACACTTAATATAACGTCAAGTGCAAAAACTAACATTCACTCACAATTGCGTACATCAACTATGATGAATGTAAAAACAAGTTTCACAGCTCAAACTCGAGCTCACATACATAAACCACTTGAAGCATGAATCACTCACAGAAATTGATCATAAACAAGATTTTGTAAACATAGGGAGTGACCCTTAAAAGCAACATCCATCTTATATCCGACATACTCAAATAACCTATTCATTACAACTTTTGGAGGAAAGATTAATCATAAACAACTTTTCAACACATATGCACTTCCTCCATGATAATTAATTTTATTTAAACATATTTTTTCTTTTTCTTTTTTCTTTTTCTTTTTTCTTTTTCTTTTTGCTTCTATTTTTATTTTCTTTTCTCTTTTTCTTTTGCTCTTTTTTCAAATACTGAAAGAAACTACATCAAAATGGAAATTTCAATGATAAGATATAAAATAACATCTCAATCATTATAACCGACCCACATATATGCATCTCCCCACTCCTTATTTTTTTTATTCTCTACTCTCCCTCCAACCAACTCCCCACACTTGTTTCTTATATTCAATATCTAGGTTTTTAAGATGGAATGGGATATGTATGTTATAATGGGACAATTGGCATTGGATGTTTCTCTCTTTTGATTGTTCACCTTGCTCCAGTTGACCCCTCCAGTGTTACAACCCTCTCCACTCTTTATTCAAAAGCTACCAAATGCTAGGTAAAATGGAATGGATAGGTGGCATTTAAATGGAATCATAAGGTGTCTCCATTGCTTATCATTCATATCATGACTATAACATTTTAATTGTTACAGCCGTGATCTCATGGCTATACAATTTTTCAAATCTTCATCTTTCCTGGTAATTTTTTATATTCTTCTTTGCTTTAATCTTCTTCTTCTTACTCCATGAAGAAAGTGAGTGTGATTCTTCAGAAAATGACCCAATATAGTGCTTTCGACTCACGTTAACTCCTTTGCTTCCGAATTTTGCCTAAAACCACATATGAGTCAAAGTAAGTATCTTAAGAAATTTCATGTCATTAATCGCTAAGTGTTAGGGAACAATTATACAATCAATTAAGCATATGTCAATTTGTGCTTCCTATTGACTAGTAGTACAATCAAAGTTTCTAATAGTTACAAAACTAGTGTATCTCATACACATTTTTGGTAGCATTCTTAGGTATAAATTTTTTTTATACTTTTTACATTAAATCATAATGGAGAATATGGAATCATCATAAAAAGATTTGATAAATATCGCATCCTTTACTTATGGTAAGTTTGATCCAACATCGAATTATTTTTCTTTTTCTCAAGCACTTGATGGAAAGGGGGAGGAATTTATAAAATGAAAGAATATCTTGCTAATATTAAGGGTAATATTGCTTCATGAAAAAATTTACCATTTGAAGTACGTGATAGGATTGGAAATTTGTAACAACAAATAAAAAAAGGAAAATAAAGAGGTTTATGATATATCATGTAGAGATGATGAAGCACTGCAAGCATTAGATAAAGGAAAAAAGGAAAGATAATATTGACATAGATTCTTATATTCCTCCAAGAACTATTCCTAGTTCTCAACCTAGTCTAAAATGTGTTTTTGCTGATAAGGTTGTTGTTTTGTGATGTGAAAGACCATAAATGGTTCTACCATTCATGCATTTCTTTAAATGCTTTAAATTCACTATATTTTCAATAAGCAGTAGATGCTACAACAACAATAGGTCTAGGATTTAAGGTACCTTCTTATTATGAGATGCACGTGCCTTTGCTTCAAGATTTAAAAAAGAAATGTCAATTAATTGTGGATACATAAAAGTCTAGTTGGGAATCAACAGGATGCACTATTAAGTCAGATGGGTGGACTGATCAAAGAAAAAGAACCTTGATTAATTTCTTGGTTTATTGTAATATTAGAACAACTTTTATCTAGTTCGTTGATGCTTCTAATATGGTAAAAAGTGCTAATGCTTTATTTGAACTAATTTTTGAAATTGTTGAGTGGGTTGGACCAAAGAATGTTGTGTATTTTGTTACAAATAATGTAGCTAATTATATATTAACTAGGTACTTATTACAATCATAGTATGGATGTAACATCTCATTCCCATATTAAGGATTAGAGCTTGGGAATACCGTACATGAGAAATAGCAATGAGAGAGTAGAAAAATACACTTCATGCTCATGCATAATATAGCATACATACACGTGAATTTGATTATTGCAAACAATACAATGATTTGTTCATTCCAGGTATAAATGATTGTTTTAATGTGATTATGATATGGATAGTGAATATTTTACCTTAAAAATTGATATGGTGAACTAAAGTATTAATTAAGAATTTTTGGTGAAAATTTAGGAAAATTATGAATTTCTGGACATGTTTGGACTAGGAAAAATATCAAGTGGTAGGACAATTGATAAATGGTAGTAGAATTAAGTGTGGCAGTAGAAATTATTGGTAAGAGACATTAAGATTTAATGACAAATGTCATTGAAAATTGGGAGAAAATTAGACTAGAATTGTGAGACAAGTGGACTAGCTATTTAAAAGACGAAGGGTAGACTATAAAGAAGTGACATGTGGTTAAGTGACAAGTGTCACTTGCCACACCACATGCCTTAACCCATGACACCCACATATGTTAAAGACCATCCTTATCTTTCAATCGTACTTTTGCTAAATGTTATCTTCTTCATTTCTTCTTCTTCTCCATTTACGATTCTTGCTCTCTACATTCAAAACCTTGATTTTTGTTGACAATAAAACCACCCATTTCAAGATCCTTGTTATCCTCTTCATCGTGCTACAAAATAACCAAATCACTCCTTGAATGATGATAATCATATGATGCTTAGAGGCTAGGTTTATTTGATGATTTGAAGAAGCTTTAGAGCTAAACATGTAAGTTAAACTTTATTCTTTATGGCTTGCTAAAATGAAGCATATATAATGATAGTTTAGTGGTAAATGATCATGATAGAGGGGTTGAAAATATATGTGTAACATAGGTGAACAGTGGACATATCCATGTCTTGTTTTTATGTATATTGTGAGTGATAATTTATAAATTGTTAAAGAGATGATTTTTAGCTAGAATGATCATTTTTAAATGTTGTAGAAAGAATTCAGAAATTTATAAAGGGAAGATATATGTTCATGTTCTGTTTTGAGGTGTGGTCACATGGATTGTTGGTAGTTGTTATAAAGATGAACTAGAATGAGTTTAAATCCAAAGAAAAAGCTAGTGTATTGTATTGAAATGAGAAGAAGTAGGACGATAGTTTTTAGACAAAGTAAAGGTGAAAATGAAGTTAAATGTGTGCTGGAATATGTTAGATGGAGTGTTTTCACTGAACATGCATCTGTATGTTGGCCATATATTGATCTTTATATATCCAAATGAGATGATTCTTAATTTGGATTAAACTAGAGACATATGGCTACAATTTTTATGAAGAAATTTAATTTTAATTCTGTCACTATGGGTTTTGAAATTTGCCTTGACGTTGAGAATTATGTGCTATCATGGTATGAGAATAGTCTGTAGTATTTTGGATAAAACTTCCAAAATACTAAACCAAACTACATGAATTTGATGTCATTAGAAACTTAAGACATATAGGAACATTTGTTTAGAAGAAGATATTGCCTAAGTACCTCATTTTCTAGGTCATAATGGTCATACAAAACTTACCTGAAAATTTATCCTGAGAAAATCTAGAAAATTATAGGAAAATAGGAGATTAGTTTCTGTCATGATCGTGGTGGTAGTAGTGGTTTTTCATGGTAATGTTTTGATTATGCAATGGTTAAACCAATTAAGGATGAGGTATATAACTATGATGCTTTTGGACTTAATTAGGGCTTAAAAGGAACATAATTTTGATGTTAGAAAAGTTGGTTAAATGTGTGATAAGTTTTGATCGATCTTGATGTTATACTTCAAGGAAAGGATGTTTGATGGCAATGCATCTAAATGTGAATTATTTAGCATGTTAAATGAGGACACAACATCATGAACGAATTGTTTGATGCATTATGAAAGAGATATACTATGGAAAGAGATAGGATTTCATGAATGATGAAATTAAGTTAAAAATAATTAATCAAATGAGTTGAATTTTGTGGAGTTAATGTTATCAAATATGGTAGTTGAATTAGTATGAAACAAGGTCCTATTAGAGGAGGTGAATTCTAGAAAATTTGGTGTGAAATGGATGTCAGTATATATATTGAATTTGAGAGAATGGAGGAAGAAAATGCAGGGCGAGTTCGTGGCCTAAGAAAATAGGGTATTGTCAAGATCATGGCCCTTAAACCATGATCATGGCTTGACCAGAAAATGTTTCCGTCACGATCGTGGTAGGGACACCAGATTGTGGCTAAACCTATGGAGAAAAAGAGTTGTCTTTTAAGTGAAGTTTGAACTAACCAATGCTAAGCTGCTTCCATATGAGGTAATTAGGCTTGAATGAGATCTGAAGTGAACCCAGCTAATAATGAATGAGGTTAGTAAAGTGATTAAAGTGCATTAGGTATTAAAGAATGATTGAAAAAATCATAAAATGATTATGAGATGTGAATAAAGGAAATATACCCGGGATTGTTAATATGAGTATGCATTATACATTACACATATACATATATGTATAATTGAATGTTTATGTGATTGTGTAATTAATAATGTGTGTACAATATGTGTATTACATAATGCTGATATACAGGATAGAACGTCAGCATCCAGACGTTTTCAAATTATGAAAGCTAATGCTAATCTGGAGCGTACTGTGAGTCGACCTAGATGGTCTCACTTTCATTGTTTGCTCTGTTTTAAAATTTTGTATTGAATTATGTGATGTGAATGTGTTGATTCCGAATAATAAATTTCTGAGGCATTTGATGCATGTAAAAATAATTGAAAGTGCTCCTTAAATGTGAATTTGACTGAATAAGTTATTCTCAACTTAAATGTTAAATATCGGACCAAAGACCAAGAATCGATAATAAATATGAATGAGAATGTGAACGTGAATGTGAAAGTGTAAAATTGAGCACTATTGATTGACTAAATACATGTGATGCATTTTATTACATGAATGTATGACAACATAAAGGCTGTTGTGACCAGAGTAGCTACAAAAAATAGCTTAAAGCTTAGAAAAAGAGCTTAAAGCTCAGAATATGGTAAGAGCCTCTGGCTCACTATGTAAAATGAGTCCTGTATCTCCAACAAATAAGAGACAGTTATTAATGAGCCCAATATCTACAATAGATACGGAACAGTTACAGGCACTCAGTCACAACAATAACAATTAGAAGTGAGTCTCATGAGCATTGCATATATAATTGATATGTATGTTTTAAATGATCGAAATGAACTATTTGATTGCTCTAGATGTGAAATGTGAAATAAGTGATCAAAGTGTTATATGATGCTATATGATTATCGGTGAAATGACGTGCATTATATGATGACATGAAGTATATGTGAATTTGAAGTATGAACTATTGTGTTATGTGATATGAGTGAGCTATCGAGGATAGTCCTCTCACTGAGTTTGCAAATCTCACCAAAATTGCAACGTTGTCTTTCAAGCTCAGAGGAGATACCCAGTTAGACAAACTAGAATATAGCTGCTGAAATCGAATAAGAGATAGAGGTTGGGATCAGTTCACCACTGGATATGTTTTCCATTATTTTTGTATTAAAGAATGTATTCTATAAATATTGTACAACGTGTATCTGAATAATTCTGTTTGTAATGACTTTCTAAATTGGAAATGAGATTGATCAATGAGTATAATAACAATTGTAATTAGTAATGTTATCATTAAAATGAGCCATAAATGATTATTGGTTTTTATGAAATGTGTGTGATGCATGAAAAATTTGTATTGAGTTTGACTGACTGTCCTAGCGCAACACCTTCGTAGAGTATGTTCTCAAATACCGACTGTATGTTTAGGAATATGCCCTATGAGAGTGGAGTGCAACAAGCATTCACTTATCGCACAAACTAGGGATATCATTCGTGCTTGAAGTAGTTGTAACTGTACTCTTATCATCTTCATCATTCTGACGATCTTGTTTTTTTTGATCCCTCTTTCATTTATAACAAAACCTCTTAATGTGTCCTAACTTGTCGTAATAATGATATGTCTTCACTTATTTGTCAATTATAGATTTTGATTGGTTCTTAGACTTACTATGCCATTTAGGTCTTGCTCCTCCCCCTGCTTTTTGTCACAAAAGCCTGCTCATTGTCAGCTCCCATCTCTTCCCTTCTGATTTCTTCATTGAACATACTCGCTTTGATTACATTTAAGAGAGCACACCTTCAAGAACTAAATTGCTAATCGTCTCCATCCGCATCTCGCAACTATCCGATAGTGAATTCAACACGAACAAGGCTTGAAGCTCGTCTTTAAGAATGATTTTCATATTTGTAAATTTGTTGATTATATCCTGGAAGTCATTCAAATGCTCCGAGATAGATTTCCCAACTTTCAACTTTAAGTTTACAAGTATTTTAATTAGAGAGGCCTTTTTATGGACAATCTTCCTTTCGTAGAGTCATTATAGATTTTTTTATAGCTCATAAAGATTGTTTCTTGATACTCATGATTGAATATATTGATATCAATCCATTGTCAACTCGTGCCCAGAGTTTTCTATTTCATCTTTTCCTATTCTCTATTTGACATCTTCTCAAGTTTTGAAGCAGCATTATCCTTCTCACCTTTTCCCACAACAATAGAATCAAAGAGATCCTTATAATATAAAAGGTCCTTCATCATGGGCCTCCAAATAGAGTAGTTTGTTGATGTTAACTTGACCATAGAGCTGTTTCCACTTTCCTTCATGATGGCTCTGATGCCACTCACTGGGAGACAAAAATATAACTCTTTAAAAAATAAATGAAAAAACAGCAACAAAATCCTCTTCATGTTTAACCATCGAATAGTAGTATGAGAATAAAAAACTTAATAAAGAAGCAAACATCAAGATTTATGCGAAAAACCCATCATTGTAGGGGAAAAACTATAGGCCAAACCAATAAGCGAATCCATTACACTCAAATAAAGATTTGCAAAGTTTAATATCTTAACCCATAACTACAAGTTGTCACACAAAATTTTGGATTAAAACTAAAGTTGATATGTTAATCAGCTAACTTTTAAACTAATCTAAAAAAAGTCAAAAAAGATAAGAATACTATACCACTTTGTCTCTTTATGTTTTTCTTCCTTTTTGGTGTTTTCACTGCCTCCTAATGATCAAAATTATATATTTTAATCTTTTATATCCTAAATTAGGTTTCCTGCATTATACATAATCACATACGCGACCGTGTAGATGACCGTGTCTTTTTCAGCAAACTTAAGTCGTAGATGTATATGGTAACAAGGAGCCATATAGTAGTCACATATGGATGTGTATGTCTTCACCCTTCACGTCTTTCTTCGCATAGTTTCAGAGACTTACACGGTTGATTCAGTCAACAATATAAGTTAAGGACATGGGTGTGTAGCACCCTGGACTGTCATGTCTTCCCTAAAAGAGCTTCACCCAATTATCATTCATCTTATCTTTACTTGTTTGTCATTCCTATGAATCATAAAGGCGTCAATAGTCACCGAAAGTCTTAAAATAAGACCAAACACTCAACACAAGTTGTATTTAAAGCCAACAATTCATGAAGGAAGCTAAGTTCCAAAAGCAATAGGGGTGATGTCTCACCCCTAAACTTAGAGGTTGTATCCTATATAGAATTTAAAGTTCATGACATCATTTTAGATCCTAAAGAAACTTTGATAAATGTCCAAACTTATATAAAGAAATATTACTTTCAATATCAACATAAAACTTGTTCAATAGTCAAATAATCATAACCATCAATAATTCTTAAATATCAGTTCTATTAATAAACACGGGTATCCAAATATTTCAATTGACTGTTTCTTTTAATATAAAAAAGAAAAACTATGCCATAAAGTATTTAAGACTATAAAATCAAATAAGTTATCTTGATTTCAATAAGGGAGGACAATGATAACATTATTGAAAACATAAGCTATCTATCTTGTGTATGCTTTTTGTTCTCTCTTTAAAATGTTGTACCCTCTAAGTTGTCTAATCCATCATCAACTTCTGAATTGGCTCCTGAATCCTTATTCTCACTTCCAACTCGCTAACCCTCCATCCCTATCTCACTTAGCAACTTCCATTTGCATGCTTTCCCATCGACACACCCTAATAAAACCTGCTTCTCCTCGTATTCTTCTCTTTTTAACTCTAGCCTAAAACTCCTAGATAAGGCATTTTAGTCCAACAAATTATAAACTCCTATTAGCTTTACTTGATTTCGTTGTTTGGGAACTAATTGCTAAGCCTCATTCCCTTTAAAAGCTGAACCATTTCCTATAAAGAAATGCCAACCAGTCAATAAAAAACCAACCGAAAAGAAATTTATACAATGACCTTTTTACCCTTACTTGCTTCTTCATCCTCATCCCCCTCTATTGGTGCAAACCTAAAAGCCAATGGTTAAGAATCTATATAGGTGCAGCCCCGACAAATGAACTGGAGACAAGTATGTGGTGACCAAACTCCTTAACTCTTACTCTATTGTCCACTCAAAGATGAAGATAGGTGCTCTATAGTTGCACTAAATATGGAGATATTAAAAAAGGGAGCTCGAACTTGGGAGCCACATTAGTTCGCTTCTTCATAGGATGAAGACTTCCATTAGCTTGAGCATAAAAGAAATTGAAGTGAAAAAGGTTACAGGAAGTTCTCCCATCAAACAAAAACCTGGTTCTCTTTACTTTTCATACTATATAAACTTGCCAAGGTAGTTAAGGATGAACCATGACATCTCTGCCAACTTCCCATATTCCTGCAAAGTTGAAAACTAGGCATCAACCTTGAGAATGTAGAGCAAGACAACATCCTAATATGGGATAATATTCATAATATAACCTTAAAACACTAAACAACTAAAGGATTAAGCATGCTAGCTAGCTATTTAGCAAAACCAATATACACAATATAATAAAGAAAAATACAATAGGGTTTCCAAGAATTTCCATAAGTATAAAACTATCCAAAGACCTCTTGAACAATAAACCCTCATAGGGCTTAGCTAAAAAAACTTACCATATGAAGACTCCCTCTTTGTGACTTTTCAATGTAAGCCCTCACTCCATACTTAAGGCAAAGTTTGGAATAAAACAAGTAAAATTTTCAAGAAGGGAACTTATGTGGAGTTGATGGGATTATAAAAATCAAAGACTAATATGGAGGATGTTATTACACGTGCCAAACACAAAGCAGATTCCATGGCAAAGGAAGTGCAATCTGAGATTACTCCAAAGGTTGGAGAGGGATAAATAATCAATAGAGAATCCTTAAATGCTACCTAAGTCATAACAACTGAGAATTTGATAGAAGGGGATCCAAAAAATGACCCAAATTGCTCCTCACTTCTTAATACCTCAAAAGAACTTCTGGAGAAAGAAGCAATTGTGGAAAAAAATGGAGAAAGAATTCCTAAACATAAGTTGAAAAAAATCAAGATGGAGAAGGAGATCTAAGGGATCTAAAGTTAGCATATTTATTTAATGTTTTTTATAGTTTGGAATGTTAGAGGCTTAAGAAAGTATCAATCTTTTATGGAATTTGTCTTTAAAGGAAAGCCGCTAGTAATTGGTATTTTGGAGTTAAAATAAGGCAGGAGAATATGGAGAGATTGAAATGCTTAGGAACCCATTGGAATTTTCTCTCCAATCATCACTATTACCACTATGGTAGAATAATCTTATAATATAATGCCATTAAGGTGTTTATCAAGCAATTGGATTCTAATGACCAAATCATCCATATCAAAATTTAGTTCATCCAAGAAGGCATCAAGTTTTATATTTTGATTATATATGGCTTAAACCTATCTTTTTAAAGAAAAGTACTTTAGAAGAGCTTGGAAAGGATCTAAACATCTATAAGGGGAACTTGGATTATTATAGAGGACTACAACAACACCACATATAGATCATAAGTGAATGGTAACTATAACCTGAGGAATAACATTGAAGATTTGAAGAATAGTATGAAGAAGCTTGAATTATTTGACTTAATTTTTTAGGGTAATTTATTTACTTATTGCAATAAGAAAAGTTCCAACTAGAACATTTGGAGAAAACTTGATAAAGCCATAGTAAATGGTGATTGGCTAATCTAATTCTAGAAAGTAAGGCTTGTTTCGTCAACTTCATCTTCTCTGATCATACCCCAATTAAAATATAGGAGCTTACTAAGACTAGCAGGAAGAGTTTCCCCTTCATATTTAATAATTTTCTAGCTTAATAAGAGTGTTTCCTAACTACCATATAAGTGGGAAAGGATCAAGAAATCATGGCAATAAAGAGCATATATGAGAAGATCCTGAAAAATATAAAAAATGAACTTTATGCTAATAGAATGGGGAACATTAAGTTGGATATAAATGAAACAAAGGGAAAACTCTCATCTATATAAAGGGAATTAGCTACTAACTAAGGAATGAGGAGCTCATATATAAAGAGAAGGAGACCCATCATTCAGAGATTCTTTAATAACGAGCAAGGGTAAACTGGCTTAAAAAAGGGGAGAGAAATACTATATTCTTTTTC
>JAOTJB010140043.1:0-19197 GCA_027123815.1 Erythroxylum minutifolium | reverse complement strand
GGTCATGAGGAGGTGCAAGAGAAAGTTGAATCCTTGTAGGATTCAAAAGAAGAATCCATGGAGGAGAAGGACTTCTATTCCATGTTGAATTTGGTCTTTAAAAGGTAGAATCCAAGTTGGAGAAGGAAGAGGTGGTGGCTTGTCCTTGCAAAGGGATTACTTGCCATCATATTTTTCATCATCAATTCCATTTTTCTCCTCGAATCGCCAAAACAAGAAATCCTTGTTAGAATAGGATTCCTTGTGCAACTGGGATTCCTAATCCTACTGGGATTAGGATTTGGCAACTTTGACCATTCTTACTCATTTCGAGCTCCTTTTTCCAAATATGAACTCTGTTTATACAAATTCCGTCTCCTTAAGTTCATTTTTGCATCGACTATCCAAATGTACCTGAAAAGCATAAAACAAGACAAGTGTAACAATTAAGATGGGAAATGCGAATAAATACAAGTATAGATGAACTAAAAGGATAAGAAAATATCAGTTTATCAGAACTAGCAAGAATGTTGGTCAATGAAAAGAACCTAAGAGAACTTGTCCCTTAGAACTCTAACCTTGGAACACCACAAAGGAAGACCACTCCTTCGATAAGTGAAGTATTCTCAAGAATACAAAGAAAGAAAGATTGCTCTCAATAATGCTCATTAGTATTTCTAAATGAAAAATCCCCTTCCAAAGTACATAGGGGTGCCTATTTATAGGAAAAATTCCTAACTTAATGTCCTAAAGAAGAAAATAATAAAAGGAAACAAATTAATCCATAAAAGGAAACAAAATAAACTTAGAAAAATGTTGACTAGATGACTTCTTTCAAGGAAAACAAAAAGGAAACTAATTAAAACATGATTTGAACATATTGGACCTTATAGATCACGTCCTTCTCCTTATTTTTAAGTGGCACATGGTTATCGCATGGTATTTTAAGTGAGTTCTCCCAATTGGACTCCATGTGGGCCTTTGGACACTTCATGTTGGGCTTCAAGGAGTAAGACAATGCCTCTTGGACCTTTATGACATGAAATCTAACTAAAAAATATGGGCACTATGTCTTGAAGGTCTTGGATCAAATAATTCAATGCTTGCTTCATTGCTTTGGCCCTAGTTCTTGTCATTGGGCCTCCAACATCTTGTAATGGATTTTTAGGAACATTAGACATGAATGTTGGGTTTTTGATATGGGAATTTCGTTCAGCCACTTGCTTTGCACATTCAGACTTCAAATGTGATCCAATTTCAGCTCCTAAGCCTCCTTTTGCAAGCTCATGTCCATCAAGTCATATCCTAGGCTTTCTTGAGGCGGATCACACCATGTATGCTTCTCTTCTTATCTTTCGCATGCCCATGGTTCTCCATCATTCCCTCCCTCCTTAAAAGGATTCATCCTCAAATTTGCAACATCAAAGCGGGATAAATCAGATACATTGAATGTAGTACTAACATTATTATAGGAGCTAGGCAAATCAATTTTATAAGCATTATCATTAATTCTTTCTAAAACTTGAAAGAGGTCATCTCCTCTTGGTTGTAGCTTAGATTTCTTTTGTTTTGGAAACCTCACCTTTCTCAAGTACACTTAAACCCAATCATTAGGTTCAAATATAACATACCTTCGGCCTTTATTGGCTTACTTTGCGTATTGTTCATTTCTCCTCTCAATGTTGGCTCTAACTTCAGCATGCAACTCCAATTCATTCAAAGGGGCAGTAATAGTAGAGAAGTCCTTAACAAATCTCCGATAGAAGCTTGCTAAGCCATGGAAGCTTCAAATTTCATTCACATTCTTGGGAGTTGGCCATTCTCTAATTGCCTTCACTTTCTATTCATCAACTTGAAGTCCTTTAGCACCTACAATAAAACTAAGAAACACAACAGTATCCATGCAAAAGGAACATTTTTCTAAATTGACATAAAGCTTATTCTCTCTTAAAAGTCCAAACACATCATGCAAGTGTTTCACATGATCATCTAAACTCCTAAAATACACTAGAATATCATCAAAATAGACAACCATATACTTTCCAATAAAAAAGCGAAACACATGATTAATCAAATTCATGAAAATACTATGTGTATTAGTCAAGCCAAAAGGAATAACTAACCACTCATACAACCCAAACTTAGTTTTGAAAGCAAATTTCCACTTATCACCCTTTGTCATGCGAATTTGATGGTACCCACTTCTAAGATCAATTTTAGAAAATATACAAGCACCATGTAACTCATTAAGTATATAATCTAAACAAGGGATAGGGTAACGATATTTCATCATGATTTTATTGATGGCTCTACAATTAACACACATTCTCCATTTGTTATCTTTCTTAGGAACAAGTATAACCAGCACAATACATAGGCTCAAGCTTTCTCTCACAAAGCCCTTTTTATAGGCTCTTCAACTTGTCTTTGGATCTTTTTAGTTTCTTTTGGATTGGCTTTATATGTAGGCCTATTCAGAATTGAAGCTCTGGGAAGGGAGTCTATATGGTGCTTAATGCCTCTCGAAGGGGGCAATCCATTTGGAATCTCCTCCGGAAATAAGTTACTGAAGTCCTGCAACAAAGAAAAAACACTAAACAACAAAGATGGATCAAGCTCATTAATAGTTAAGAAAACATCTTTATACAAAAGTATATAAGATTCTTAACATTTTAAAGCTCTCTTGATCTCACTTTTTCTGGCAAATAAAGTCACTCCTTTTTCTTCATTTTTCCCACTCGTTTTATTTTCTCTCTCTTTTTCTTTCTTTTCGATGTCTCTCTTTTTCTTTTCTTTTGCTCTCAATTTGCATTCTTTCTTTATCCTCACTTGATCCTCATAAGCTTGAATGGGCCTAAGAGGTTTCAGCATAATATTTTTACCATAGAAAAGAAAAGAACAGAAATTTTGTATCCATCATACCTAACTTTTCTATCAAATTGTCATGGCCTACCAAGCAAAACATGTCTAGCATACATAGGTGCAACATCACATAAAATCTCATCATGATAATTGCCAATAGAAAATGCAACCATCACTTGTTTGGTGACTTTCACCTCACCACAATTATTAAGTCATTGCAATTTATATGGTCTAAGATGTTTCAACGTAGGCAATTAGATTGTCAACAAGTAAAACCTTCCACCATCTATTATCATACTACAAAATTTTCCATTAATAAGACTCCTTGTATGAAAGACGTGCTCGCATGCTCTTCTTTAAGATCTTCTTTTGGTTGGATATTAAGATCACACTAATAGGTATGATTTGCATCATGTTTTAGAGTTTAATTTATTATGTATTTAGTGTTAATTTGAGTGTTCAGTGTGTGTTTAGGTTAGAATTGTGTTAGTTTATGTGTTTAAGTGTTTTATAGGTTAGTACAAGTCTTTGAGCTTAAATGTTATATTTTTGAGGTACCTTGATATATTTGTTAGTGTTTTAGGGTTAACGGAGAAGAACAGAGAAATTTCGGAGACTTTCAATCCGAAACCACAGCCCACGATTGTGGCAGAATTGTGACAAAAAGATGTGAGCCACTAGGCCATGATCATGGCACTTTGGCCACGATCGTGATAGAGGGGTATGATCTAGGCCACAATTGTGGCACTTGGGTCACGCTCATGACAGAAAGTGTTAGACATTAGCCACGATCGTGGCAGGCAGGGCCACGATTAGGGCCTGTGTCAGGTAGACACAAAAATAGGTAAAAACGTCACATTTCAAGGAACTTTTAGGACCATTTCGACCCAAAATGAACCTTAGGGCTTCCAAGGTATTTAAGGAACATAAATAACAGAGAAGAAGAACTTTTGATCAGCCACCATAATGAAACCTTAAAGGAGAGAACTTTGAGAGATCGAGAAAGAGACAAGGAAGAGAGAAGAGGAAGATAACGTAGACTCAACCTGCTTCTTGGAATAAGAAGCTTTCCAAAGTCATGACCTCTCATCGTCTATTCGAGTTCTATTTCCTATGTATTTCAATTTTATTTGATTTTAGAATTAGGATATATAGTTTGATGATAGAATTGAGTTATGATTGATGTTCTATACTCACCTTTATAATATTATTTTTGATTTAATGAAATCTGATTGTTTTATATGTTTATTGAATTAATTATAGTTTAATTCTACACTTTATATCTCGATAATAAACTGGGAGGGTGAATTGAGAAAAATGATTACATTAGGCTAATGACAGTTAGGCAATTTAATATATTTAGAATTAAATAAGGTTGATAAATCTTATGTAGAGAGATCATATATAGGTTTCCAATTGTTTATTAGAGAACTTAAGAACTAATTAGGTCTTGGATCGATTATTAATTGAGAGATTACAATTTCCCATAATCTAATTAGGGTTTATGCTTTAGGGTTCGATTATAACTTGAGAGAGAGTAATTGACCCTAGGATCATCTAGAACCATCAATTAATCGGTTAGGTTGGCATTAAAAATAGATAATTTTCCCTTTCTATCTTTTGGTTAATTCACTAGGTTGAATTCTAGGGTGTGAAATCATTATTTAACAAATCAATCAATTTCCATTAATTGTTATTCAATTTTAATTTGAAATTGTTAATCCTTGTTTTGATTGTTTTCGTTAAGTGTTAATTTTCAATTATTATTTTGTTATTTGATTTGGTTTGTTTGATTTATTTAGTTCTCGTGTTTAAATTTATTGTCTATTAAAGATCTGTTTAATAGCTTCCGACGTTAGATTTTAGGATTAAATTACTCCTCCTTGTGGGATCGATACCTTAGGTATTACACGAAAGACCCTTATGCTTACGATATTATCAAGGTTAAAAATAAACCTGCAATCACATAACTAGCCACAAGGGCGTCAACAACCTCAACGTCACAATCAACATCGAAAGCGTCGATCAATGGAGGCATATGATCAAAATCATCACTGTCACTACTTTCACTAGCAACATCGCCATTCTTAAGCAAAATCATAGTTCTTTTGTTAGGGCATTGAGAAGCGATATAACCAAAACCTTGACATTTAAAGCACGTAACTTTAGAAGGAGTAGAAGAAGAAGAGGGTTTAAAGTCATTTTTACCCTTAAGATTTGGAATAGAGAATTTAGGCCTACTTTCCTACTTTAGCTTGATGTCTCCCTTGGATTTGAAGGAATTTTTGGACTCCTTTAAGCTTTTCTTCCAAGAACTCGATCTAGCACCATTTTGGATCTTTAATTTATTTGCTACTATGATGGTCCTAATCATGATGATCTCCATCTCTTGGAGGTACTCTTGAGCACTCATGGATCCTTGCCTCAATCTTTGCAGTCGCTTGAACAAGTCTCAATAGTAATGACTTGGGACAAAGTGCTTTCTCTTGATGGATTTCATTTCTTGCCATGTGCGGATTGGTTTTTCAAGATTCCGCCTTCTAACTACCTGCAATTTATCCCACCAAATACTAGCATAATCACAAATATATGTTCTATTTTCCTTTCCTACTCTAATAAAATTCAAGATCATTTTTCCCTTGAAAAGAAGGGATTTTCAATTTTATGATGTTAAGAGTTTGTTTGCCTCTCCTAGTTTTGGGCCTTCATCCTTGGATTGCACATCTTCATCTTTTTCATGGAACGTCCTTCTAGGACCTTTGGAGTTTGATGTGGATTATCCAACCTAGAATTCAACCTTCAAAACTGATCTTGTATAGCCTTCATAAAGACTTTGAGATCTTGTTCATCTGATTCATCTTCTTAAGACATGTTTATGAACTGCAAAATGTTAGTGAACAAAAAAACAATATAGACCTCTTAGTGAACAAAAAACAATATGGACCTTACCACTCAAACTCACGTGTATAAACTCAATAGATGCCAAACAACTTGTTTATCACACAAAAATTGGCTTTTCTATAATAAAAAAACTCTTGCCTTCGACCACTCAACTTGCTTTATATAGTATACTTATTCAAAACAAGAAGCAATCAAACCAAGTGGCAACCAAGACTAGAATCCTAGAATAAAATTCTTAAAGAATCAAAAGGGGAAATAGGGTGTGGAAAATAAATAAGAAGAAGTAAAGGAGACGAATATGCAAAAGGGAAGGGGAATTGAAGGGAAAGGAGGGCTCAACAACTCTAAAAAAAAGAGAGAAAAGGAAGTTGGTGTTAATTTTAGATTATAACTCAAACAAGAAATCTCATGATTTCATAAGCATACAAGATCCTACTCGTGTCACTAAGAAGGGTAGGATGATGTACTAACTTGAAACTTAGCAAAATAACTCCTTGTATTCTTGATGTTTCGCCTCCTTTATGGAGATCCACTTAGATTCTCCTTCTTTTCCAACTCGTCATGGTTGGAATGGATGGCATAGATCGATCTCTTCACAATGCAATAAGGTCAAAAGAGTTGCTAACTTGTGAAAGTAGCAATCCTTATGGTTCACCCACAATGCTCTTAATAAGCTTAATAGCTATTTTATGGGAGAGTGCTTCAACGCATGAAGACTTGAAAGAAGGGAGTGTTTCTGGATCAAAGATGGGGAGAAGGGTGTAGTATTCAGCCAAAGAAAAAACTCTCTCAAAGAAACTACAAAATTCCCTTTTATAGGCCACCAAAAGGTGCCTTTGAAGAGTCATGACTCTTCTAAGAGTTATGTCCCTTGGCGAAACATCATGACTCTTCCAAGAATTATGTCTCTTGGCGAAACATCATGACTCTTGGCCAAGGGACACATCCTTTGGCAAAGGGTCCTGACTATTCCAAGAGTTACATCTCTTACCGAAATATCATAACTCTTGGCCAAGAAACACATCCTTTGGCAAAGATCTTCACTTAAAGTCATGATGGTACACTCATGACCATTCATTCTTATACATGAACCCCTTTTTGGCCGAAAGGTCACAACGATTGGTTGAAACAACACATCCTTTCATCCAAAGTACACATACCTTGGTGAAAGGGAGTGTATGTTAATTCTAAGACAAGGTATATGATGAATCTTCCCCATTGGCCAAATTCAACCTCTTGGCCAAATTCATCCTTTCTTGGCTGAATTCATGTATCTATATGGACACACTGAACTTGCACTCAAAGTGCATGCATAAGAAGATGCATTATGGCGTGCTACAACTCATGGTACACCTTAGTGTCCATTGTGCACTCAAGCACGCTAGATTCCTTCATCTAGCACCACCAATTTTGTAACATACTACTTCCAAAAAGCATATGCAAAGCATCCAAAGGACATTCAAGAACATACGCTATGAAATAACATGTTAAAGCAATCACATCAACTTATTATGGCATCATACATAACATAAGTATTCCTAAAGATCAAAACTACTCACTTCATTCACAAAATGAAACTTATTTACATTGTCATTTCATTTCATAATCCATGTTTATATATAACATAATATTTGGGAGTTTAAAGTTCTATACAAAAAATTCAACATGAAAGGGGAAGCTAAACAAAAGCATTCTATTTAGACTCTGCAGGTATCAGCTAACAAGACCTTTGACCCATTCTTATTTCCAAAGTTGACAGTATTAGACTTCTATTATATCATCTTAGAAGCCAGGTTTCCCTTGTACCTGAAAATCAACGTTGCAATTTTGATGAGTTTACGAATTTAGTGAGTGAACTATCATCGATGTGCTCACTCAAGTCCGAACACAAATATCACAAGTATAACCAAATTCACAAGACTATTTTTCAATTCATTAGATGTATCACATTATTCAATATTGATTAACAGATCACAATATACATCACATCTCAACAAATGCATCATGACCTACAATCATCTCATATAATCATTTCAGAATAATTCAATCATTTATCTCAATTATTCATATCATCAATATGTACACAAATATTGCATATCAGTATATCAACACAATTAGTAATTCTTCGTAATCATTCACATGAAACATATAAAGATATATATAAATGCAAATGCACATGTGACTCCACTTTCATTTTTACTTTGTTGTGACCGAGCGCCTATTTATTGTGCTGCATCTGTTATGGATACTAGGCTCATTTCATATTCTATCCTGTATCTATTGTGAGTACCGGGCTCATTAATAACTGAGCCTAAGGCTCTTTGTGCACATTTTTTAGCTTTAAGCTCTTTTTCACGCTGATCACTTCGATCACAACTCCTTTTGTCTGATCATGCATAACAATGTGATGGAATGTACCAATTCATATAATATGCTATCATTAACTTTCATTCAATGTGTACAGTCATTTATTACATTCATCGGATCTGAGTCTAGCATTCAACATTCAGTCCAGTACACATTTTCCATATTCACATACAATTATAAAGCACTTCCAATTCAATCCCGAATTTAAACTCCTCAGATCATTAATGTCCAGAATTATCACAATCATATCAATAATAATTCAATAATTGAAATTTAAACAAAAACAAATCAATCATAGTGAGAAAACATCTAGGTTAACTCACAGTACACTCCAAATAAGCTATTGCCTCAACCTGACAATGTCTGGATGCAATTTATGCTTTTTTAGTCATGCAATACACACATATTTTACACATTATGAAGTTGATTAGTAATATAAATATTCAATCATGCACTTGTATATGTGTCATGTTCATGTATGCTTAACCAACTTTCCCGAGTATGTATCCTTAATCACGAGTCTTGATCATTCAAACATTATAGCTTGTATATAACCAGTTTGCAATTGAGGATTATACCTCAATTAAACTTGATTATTTTAAATTCATCAATCATACATTCACCAATCCTTTTCTAGCATTATATAATCACACAATTTTCCAATTTTCATTCATTTATTCCTAAATCATCACTCACATCCTTTGGATCACATTTGTATTCATAAAAACACCTTTATTCCTTTAATAACTCAAAATTCCAAATTTTGATACATTTATATCAAAACAACCCATTCCTTAAGTTATAACATTAATTAACAACCTAAACTTATTAAACCCTTATTAAATTAATCCAACATCAAACTATGTTCATTTCAAGTCTCAATCAAGTTAAAATGCACCAAAGTAAATGACTTATCCTTAGCTATTTCAACAATCAGACAAAACAAATTTTTTTCATTGCAAAGCATTGCCCATGATCGTGGAGGACCCTCCCACCATCATGGGATGAGTGAATCGAGTGTTCACTCTCCATTCTCCAGTTTTATTTTAACACCTTCATACCAAATTCAAACATCTTCTTAATAGTCCATTAATTATACTTCAATTATACCTTAATTATACTCCAATTTCTCATCAATTTCATCCATATAACAACCTATAACCTAGAGTTTTCATACATTAAGAATAAAGCATAAAAGTATCGAAGTTCATCTATCATATTCCAGTACACTTCATTATCAACATCATTACAATCCATCCTAATTAAATCATCATAATTTTTCTATTACAACATGCTAGAAAGATCAATACTTTACTTACTTATTTAGCTCAGAAGCCTCCTCAATTCATCAAGTTAACCTAGCCCTCCATGCTTGCAAAATCATCACAAATTCAAGGTAGAAATAGGTTGGGTTTTCAGCAACATGAAGAAGAAAACAGAATATTAGAGTGGCAAAGTGTAGAATCTAGGCAAAAATCAAAGTTGTGAGGGTTAGGTGTGAGTGTCGAAAATGAGAGAAGGAAGAAGAAGAAGATAGCGTATAGCAAAAACAAAAGAGAAGATGGTTATGTCATGTGTGTGTGTCATGTGGGGTAGGTGTATGGTGAGTGATGAGACACTTGTCAAGTAAAGACACATGCTACATGTCTTCTACTTAAGCTCCCAAATGTCACTTAAGCTCCCAAATGTCACTTAAATACCTAGTCTATTTGTCACTTAATCTCTAAGCCATTTGTCATTCAATCTTTAAGCCATTTGTCACTCAATCCTATTGCCACGTGTCACTTATTTCTACTACCATGTGTCAACTTGTCTTGCCACTTGACATTTTTCCTAGTCCAAATATACATATTAATTCATCAATCTTCCAATGGTAACAAATTAATTCCAAATTACTAATTGTAATCCATCAAACTAAAATTCAAGACATAAACAATACACAATCATATAGTCTTTGCCATATTTTCTAAATCATGTTTCATATGTGTATGTGCATATTATGCATGTATATGAAATGCACCTCACAAATTCTCAATGATATTACTCATGTGACTTAATAGACTAAGACTTTAACCTTTAGTAATGTTTTGAAAATCGGCTATTACAATTCTCCCCTGTAAGAAATTTCATCCTCGAAATTCTTACCTAATTGATCAAATAGGTGGGGCTATTGTTTCCTCATGTTCTCCTCAGTTTCCCATGTAGCTTCTTCTCTCGAATGATTCCTCTAAAGGAATTTAACCAATGATATCATTCGGTTTCTCAATTGTTTAGTCTAATAACCCACTATTTTAACCGATTCCTCAACATAACTCAAATTACTTGCAATTTCAAATTGTTGTGCTAGTAACACATGTTTCAGATCTGACCAACATTTCCTGAGCATACTAACATGGCATACATTATGGATCTAATCCATCTTTAGTGGTAATGCTAACTTGTAAGCTAATGGTCCAACTCTCTCAGCAATCTCAAATGAAACAATGTATCTAGGGCTTACCTTATCTTTTTTACTAAACCTTAGCACTCCTCGCTAAGGTGATACTCTCAAAATCACCTTATCTCCCACTTGGTACTCCATATCTCTCTGGTGCTAATCTTCATAACTTTTCTGCCTGTCTTAAGTTGCCTTAATGCTACTATGAATCTGTTTAACCTTATCAATAGTATCTTGAATCAACTCTGGGCCTTTAACAATCCTTAGACCCTCTTTATCCTAAAACAAAGGCAAACAACACTTTCTATCATATAATGCCTCATATGGTGCCATACCGATACTACTGTGATAATGATTGTTGTATGCAAATTCAATAAGAGCTACATATTGATCCCAAGCTTCTTAGAACTCCAAAACACAAGCTCTGAGCATATCCTCAACCGTATTAATAGTTCTTTCACTCTGTCCATCTGTTTGATGATGAAATGTTGTACTAAAGTTCAACTATATACCTAATGCTGTTTGTAAACTACCCCAAAATCTGAAAGTAAATTTGGGATTCCAATCTAATACAATAGATATTGGAACTCCATGTAATCTCACTATCTCATTTACATACCTCAAAGCTAGCTGATCTATTGTGTTATTCTCTCTCATAGGTAAGAAATGAGCCAACTTTGTCAATCTATCAACAATGAACCATAAGGTATAATGTTGCCTTGGAGTCCTCAACAAAATCATAATGAAATCCATAGTAATCTTCTCCAATTTTCACTCCAGAATAGGTAATGACTGTAACTTTCGAACTGAAGCTTAATGTTCTGCCTTAATCTGTTAGCATGTCAAACATTTGACAACATACTCTGCCACTTGCTTCTTCATCCCTGGCCACCAAAAATGTTGTTTCAAAGTACTGTGCATCTTGGTAATATCAGGATGCATAGCATAGGCTGCTATGTGAGCTTCCTTTAAAATTTCTTTCCTCAAATCATCAACATCAGGTACATATAATCTCTGTTTCAACCACAATATATCATTTCTCAACTCAAACTCAGAACTCGGATTTTATTTCAAATTCTCAGTAAGCTTTACTAATTCTAGATCCTTGCTTTAAGCATTTATGATCCTTTCATACAATACCGGTTTAAACTTCAATGTAGATAGTAATACTTCATTCTGACCCAAATTCAACTCATCATTCAATGCTCTCAGTTGAACTAAGTTTGGTAACCTTAATGTTTGAACTTGAGCCACATTATTATTGGATTTCCTGCTTAATTGATCAGCTACAACATTAACTTTACCTGGTTGATACTCAATTACCTGGTTGATACTCAATTATGCAATTATAATCTTTAACAATTCAATCCATCGCCGTTGTCTCATATTCAACTCCTTTTGACTCAACAAATATCTCAAACTTCTATGATTTGTAAATATCTGAAATGTTTCATATATAGATAATGTCTCCAAATCTTCAAAGCAAATACCATTATAGCAAGTTCTAAATCATGAACCGAATAGTTGAATTCATGAGACCTTAACTGTCTTGATGCATATGCAATCACTCCGTCATATTGCATCAAAACACATCTTAACCCCTTTTGTGAAGCATCACTATGTATTACATATCCTCCAGATCCAGATAGTATAGCTAGCACCGGTGTAGTTAACTGATGCTTTAGTTCCTTAAAACTCCTTTGGTATTCAACACTCCATCTAAAAGTTATATTCTTCCTCAGAAGCTTTGTTAAAGGGGTTGAAATTAACAAAATCCCCTCAACAAACCTTTTGTAGTATCCTGCTAGTCCAAGAAAGCTCCGAATCTTAGATACATTTCTTGGAGCTTCCCACTTCATCACTGCCTCAACTTTCTTTGGGTCTACCTGTATGCCTTGTCCAGATAGTATATGACCTAAGAACACCACTTGATCAAGCCAAAATTTACAATTATTGAACTTGGCATACAATTGCTTCTCTCTCATTATCTGTAAGACTAACCTCAAATGCTCATAATGTTCCTCTCTACTCCTTGAGTATATCAAAATATCATCTATGAACACAATCGCAAAATATTTTAAATAAGTTTGGAATACTTTATTCATCAATGCCATAAAAGCTGCCGAAGCGTTTGTTAACCCAAAAGGCATTACCAAAAACTCAAAGTGCCCATATTTAGTTCTAAATGCACTCTTTAGTATATTAGCTTTTGTTATCTTCAACTGATAAGACCCTGACCTTAAATCTAGTTTACTGAACACCTGAGTTCTTTATAACTGATCAAGTAAATCATCTATTCTCAGTAAAGGATATTTATTCTTCACTGTTACTCGATTCAACTACCTATAATCAATACATAATCTCAAAGTCCCATCATTCTTCTTTACAAACAAAACTGGAGCTCCCCAAGGTTACACACTAGGTCTGATAAAACCTTTACCCAATAACTCCTGCAACTGAGTCCTAAGTTCCTTAAGTTCCACAGGTGTCATCCTATATGGAAGAATAGATATAGGAGCAATACCTGGAATAAGGTCGATAGTAAACTCCGTCTCCGTATCTGGGGGTAATCCTAGTAATTCAGTGGGAAACAAATTTAGGAAATCCCTAACAACAGGAATATCCTATACTGTCTGCTCAGTTTGAGTATCATTCACCTAAGCTAGATAAACCTCACATCATCCTCGAATCAATCTTAAAGCACTTATTCAGGAAATCAACTTGTCTAGCACTACTTGACTAACACCTTGAAATATTACTCTCGGTTGATTAGGAGATTCAATAACCACCTCCTTAGTGTAGCAGTTCATTATAGCCCTATATGCAATAAGTCAGTCCATACCTAAAATAAGGTCTAACTCTTTCATATGTAATACTATCAGATCGACTTTCAACTCCGCCTGATCAAACCGAACCATACACCCTTTACACACTTCTCTAATCACTATAATACTACCTACTAGTGTACTCACTTGTAAGTCATATCTCAATATATCTCTCTTATAATGCAGTTTAGATGCTACATGTGATGTGATAAATGAATGTGTAGATCCTTGATCTAACAATGCAAATGCTTCAAATTGAAAGACATGTAACACATCTACAACAACATTTGGGGAGTTTTGGGTCTCCTGTCTCGTAATAGCATAGATCCTGCCCTAGGACTATGGTTCGTTACTCCATACCACAGTCCTAACACTAGGACCTGCTGAACTTGTTCTGCTCCTATCTTTGCCTCTTTGTCCTACTCTACCGGCTCTGCTATGCTGGACAGTTATTTGAGTCACTGATCCTCCTCTCACTCCAAACTGTAGGATAGTCTTCCCATGTTAATCTACAAGGTCGATTGGAATTGCCAAGAACAATATTCCACCACTGATAAGCTGGACCTTGGAGTAACGAGACTGCGTAGTTAAACCTTTCATCAAACTCACAGTCCATCAAATCAAATACCCTTTCTATCCTCTCAAGCTAACCTTCTGCCTTAGCAGGGTCTGTACTTCTATAGAAGTCTACAGCCCCTGCTTCTTGAGTTTATTATACCTCCTTCTCCCCTCTCAGGAATTCCCTGAGGCATTTGGCCAGACTGGGGTATAGGGGGCTCTCTATTGGCTCCTACAGGCTCAAGGTCAACTGATTCTGCGACTCGATCTTCGATAGCAGATGACTTATAACAAGTAATAAGTGTGATCACTATAAGAGTCTCTCACTATATTTCATGTTTAAATGGTTATATATGTCCCTATGGATGCCAAACTTGGCTCTAATACCAAAATTTGTGACATACCACTTCCATAGAGCATATACCGAATATCCAGAGGACATTCAAGAACATACCCTATGACAATTGGCATGTTAAAGTAATTGCATCAACTTATTATGCCATCATACAGAAAATAAGTATTCCCAAAGATCAAAACTCCTCATTTCATTCACAAAATGAAACTTACTTACATTGTCATTTCATTTCATAATCCACATTTATACATAAAATAATATTTAGGAGTTTAAGTTCTATATAAAAAATTCAACATGAAAGGAGAAGCTAAACAAACGCATTTTATCTATACTCCACAGGTATTAGCTGACCAGAATTTTGAGCCATTCTTATTTCCAAAATTGATAGTATTAGACTTCTATTATATCACCTTAGAAGCTGGGTCTACCTTGTACCTGAAAGTCAACATTGCAATTTTGATGAGTTTGTGAACTCAGTGAGTGTTCCATCATCAATGTACTCACTTAAGTCAAAACACAAATTCACAAGTTTATCTCCCAATTTAGCAGATGTATCACATAATTCAATTGTGATTACCATAATACAATATACATCATCTCTCAACAGATACATCATAAACTACAAACATTTCATATAATCATTTTAGAATAATTCAATCATTTATTTTAATTATTCAAATCATCAATATGTACACAAACATTGCATATCACTATATCAACACAATTCAATAATTCTTCGTGATCATTCACATGATATATATAAAGATATACATAAATGCAAATGCACATGCACATGTGACTTCACTTTCATTTTTACTTTGTTGTGATCGAGCGTGTATTTACTATCCCGTATCTATTGAAGATAATGGGCTCATTTCATATTTTGTCCCATATATATTATGAATACTGGACTTATTAATAACTGAGCATGTAGCTCTTTATGCACATTTTGAGCTTTAAGCTCTTTTTCACACTGATCACTCCAGTCATAACTCCTTTGTCCGATTATGCATAACAATGTGATGGAATGAATCAATTCATATAATTTTCTATTAATAACTTTCATTCAATGTGCATAGTCATTTATCATATTCATCGGATCTAAGTTCGTCATTCAACATTAAATTAAGTATACATTTTCCATATTCACATACAGTTAGAAAGCACTTCCAATTCAATCCCAAATATCAAACTCCTCGGACCATCAATGCCTAGAATTATCACAATCATATTAATAACAATTCAATAACTGAAATTTAAATAGAAAAATCAATCACAGTGAGAAAACATCTAGGTTAACTCACAGTATGCTCCAGATAAGCTATTGCCTTGATGATCCGGCATTGTCTGGATGCTGGCAATCAATTTATGCTTCTTTAGTCATGCAATACACACATATTTTACACATTACAAAGTTGATCAGTCATATAAATATTCAATCATGCACAAGTATATATGTCATGTTCAATGCATGCTCAATTAACTTTCTTGAGCATGTATCCTTAATCGCGAGTCTTGATCATTCAAACATTATAGCTTGTATATAAATAGTTTACAATTTAGGTTTATTCCTCAATTAAATTTGATTATTCTAAATTCGTCAATCATACATTCACTAATCTTTTTCTAGCATTATATAATCACACAATATCCCAATTTTCATTCATTCATTTCTAAAGCATCACTCACATCCTTTAGATCTCTTTTGTATTCATAAGAACACCTTTATTCCTTTAACAACTCAAAATTCCAAATTTAGATACATTAATATCAAAACAATCCATTCCTTAAGTTAATAATATCAATTAACAACTTAAACTTATCAAACCTTTAACAAAATAATCCAACATCAAACTAGGTTCATTTCAAGCCTCATTCAAATCCAAATGCACCAAAGTAAATAACTAATCCTTAGTTATTTCCAAAATCACATAAAACAAAATTTTTTTCACTTCAAAACATTGCCTATGATCGTGGAGGACCTTCCCACTATCATGGGATGAGTGAACCGAGGGTTCACTCTCCATTCTCCTTTGACTTCTCCAGATTTTAATGTTGTTATACCAAATTCGAAATATCTTCTTAATAGTCCATTAATTATACTTTAATTATACCTTATTATACTCTAATTCCTTATCAATTTCATCAATATAACAACCTATAACCTATGGTTCTCATACATTAAGAGCAAAGCATAAAAGTATTCAAGTTCATCCATCATATTCTAGAACACTTCATCATCAACATCATATACAATCCATCCCAATTAAATCATCATAAATTTTCTATTACAACATGCCAGAAAGATCAATACTTTATTTACTTGTTTAGCTCAAAAGCCTCCTCAATTCATCAAGTCAACCTAACCCTTCATGCTTGAAAAATCATCACAAATTTAAGGTGGAAATTGGTTGGGTTTTCAGCAACAAGAAGAAGACAACATAATATTGGAGTGGTAAAATGCATAATTTAGGAAAAACTCAAAGTTGCGAGGATCTGACTATTGAAAATGAGAGAAGGAAGAAGAAGATAGCATTTAGCAAAAACAAAAGAGAAGATGGTTATGTCATGTGTGTATTTTATGTGGGGTAATGGTGAGTGTTGAGACACTTATCAAGTAAAGACACATGGTACATGTCTTCTACTTAAGCTCCTAAATGTCACTTAAATACCTAGTCCATTTGTCACTCAATCCTAATGCCATATGTCACTTATTTCTACTGTTATGTGTCAACTTGTCTTGTCACTTGACATTTTTCTTAGTCCAAATATACATATTAATTCATCAATCTCCCAATTATAACAAATTAATTTCAAATTACTAATTGTAATCCATCAAACCAAAATTCAAGGCATAAACAATACACAATCATATCATAACCATTTTAAACCTTTCGTAACCCAGAATATGTCAACTGAATGCGCAAACAGTCTTTGCAATGTTTTCTAAATCATGTTTCACATATGTATGCAAATATTATGCATGTCTATCAAATGCACCTCATAAATTCTCAATGATATTACTTATGTGACTCAATAGCCTAAGACTCTAATGTTTTCGGAATTGGCTATTACAAATTTTTCCATTAAGCTTTGGGTTTCAACTCCAACTTATGCTCCTTAATTAACCCTTATAGCTTAACTAGTGTGAACACATTTATAGCTAGCTTTAATTCCTAAGAACCAAAGATGAGTCGGGGTTATCTCAATTAAGTCCAATTGAGCTTATTCCCAACTTTAAAGCTATTAACTAGTTTTAATGAACTCCCACGAACTAACCTTGAGCTAGCTTTAGACACTTGAGCTAAAGCAAAGTCATGCCAAGCTACTTATAGCTTACATGAGCTTTATTAACATCCCTTAAGTTAAGGGTTAGCTCCTTGTATGAAACCCCCACTTTCAAATCTATCTTGGTGCATCAAATGAAATTTGTAGCACTTATGATATAAAATTCCAATAAGCTCCCACTCACACAAAGATATATTTTAAAAGAAATGCTCCCACTCAAACAGAACATACTCAACAAGTGAATATACAAAGCTGAAAATAAATAATAGTTGAAGCACATAATTTTGAGTTGTGGGTGTGACCTTAGACATGTAAACAAAATCTCTTTACATTTTGTTTGTTAGACCCACAATGAAAGATTGTCACTCTCCTCAAGTTTGAACAAATCAAACTTAGTTGAACAAATTCCTGTCAAACACCAAGACATTTTGATACACATGTTTAATCACATTCAATCTCTTGTATCAGTTTTAACTTATAAAACTCATGAACACATCGCACTCAATCTTTCATATCGTACAAAACAATATGTGGAGGCAAGATTGAATAATGCGATTGTGTATCATTTATAGTGTGTCACATATGCTATTATAGTTACGCAACTCATGCAATTATACTTATCTAGGCAATTTATACATTCATGTAATTCGTTTAGCTTCGAACTACTAGAAAATTTAAGAAAACATGATCGTCTAAAAGGATGATATTTCAGTCCCATTTCTCTAGAGACCTTTGACAACCAATTAAGAAGACCATAATAATTCTAAATTTCCTAATAGCAAACCATAGTCACAAAAGGGTTTGAATGAAGAATCTCACACATAAGCAAGACAAGAGACAACTTGTTTAATTTCTTCAGTTGGTCAATTTCATGGTTAACTATGGAACATTTGGACCACATCCCTTTGATGTTCCCTAAACACGTTCTTAAATGTTTTACTACTCCACTCCCACATGGAGGGGTGTGTCAATTCTCCCTCTTAAAACATTTAGATGTGTAACTCTTATTATTCTCAATAATAGGAGGACATGTAAAATAACCATGAAATACTGCTTATTCTCACTCTTGAGAATGAAATCATAGGATAGTATGTATGAGTGGGCAAACAAACTTGATGACCTTGATCATCTTATCTTAATGCATGCATAATCAAGACAACCATAAGAATAAAATTGTCATATGTTCATTTATGACTCCCACTTAAATGTATGACACAAAAGTCACATATCCCTTTTAAGAGATAACATACATTTGAGACTTTAGCGGTCTCATCCTTGATCTTACGCAAAGAAGCAAGGGTGGATGGCTCGTGTGAGAAAACCAACCTTAACCTATTATTGACATGTACATTTTTGTTGTAGTTTCAAAGTGAAATCCACTAATAATTGATAAACAACTTTTCATTTATCAAACATCTTTCACGTGTGACACAAGAAGGAGAAAATTACACTACCATTTCATATTCTACGAAGACCCATTGCCTTTACATGTTTAGCAAAATGAAATGGTGGCAATGGCTTAATCATAGGGTTAGCCACCATTAGGTTCGTAGATATGTACTCTAACTTAATTTCTCCCTCTTCTATTGCATCTCTAACAAAATGATACTTCATGCTAATGTGCT
>JAOTJB010139562.1:0-19207 GCA_027123815.1 Erythroxylum minutifolium | reverse complement strand
TTATAAGCAATTATTACTTTAGTTATGTCAAATCATGTAAATAGCTTCATCAAGAACTTAAAAAGTACCAGAGCATCAAAAACTACTAAACTTAACCCAGCTACTGAGACAAGATCGTCAAAATTAGAGCTCATAGCTTTAGAAACAAGTATAAGGATTTTTTGCACATTATATTTTAAGTAAAAAGGAGCACCAAATTTGCTCAGGGAATCCATCTATCATCAACCTTACATGAGAGCAACATATCATGTCAAAGATAACAATTAAAGATCTTTTGAGGTTAGCTATGCCTTTACTTTGCCTTTTATTTTTGAATATGGGAATTTTGGTATAGCATGTAGAACCACTCATCTAACTTTTTGATTTGGAGTATTCACTTTTGACCTATAATGTCTTAGTTTAAGTTAAGAAACTTTGAAGCCAAAAATGGTTTATGCTTAAATGTTAGTGGAAAGGACAAGATTTTCGATAAACTAGCCCCAACGATGTGGTGTAAAGGAAAAGATTTTCTGTAGACCAACCTGTATTAAGTGCTCCACAATCTTTTCCAATAACCTTTTTGGTTCCCTATCAGTGACTTCTACTTGTTCACAAGTCTAATGATATAGATGCTAGCCTTTTTGTGAAACCAAATATCATTTAAACACATCTATAAATTATTAGTCGCAAAGTTCTGAACTTATAAACAATTACAACTTTTGTTATGTAAAATCATGTAAATAACTTTGTCAGGAACTTAAAAAGTGTCAAAGCAACAAAAATTACTAAACTTAACCCAATGATTGAGAATAGATGGTCAAAATTAGAGCTCACAGCTACAAAAAAAGTGATAAAACTTTTTTGCTTATTAAATTTTAAGCTAAAAAGGGCACCAAATTTGCTCTGGGAATCCATCTAACATCAACCACACATAAGAGCAATATATCATGTCAAAGAGAGCAGTTAAAGATCTTTTGAAGTTAGCCATGCCTTTACTTTGCCCTTTATTTTTGAATATGTGAATTTTCATATGCCAGGTTGAACCACTCATCTAACTCTTTGATTTAGAGTATTCACTTTTCACCTAAAATGTCTTAGTCTAAGTTAAGAATCTTTAAAGCTAAAAGTGATTTATGCTCTAATATTAATAGAAACAAAAAGATTTTCCATAAACAAGCCTCAATGATGTGTTGGAAAGGACAAGATTTTCCACAGACTAACTTGTACTTAAGTGCTCCATAATCCTTTCCAGTATCATTTTTGGTTCCCTTTTAGTGACTTCCACTTGTTCACTAGTCTAATGATGACAGATGTTGGCCATTTTGTGTAACTAAATATCATTTAAAAATATCCATAAATTATTGATTGCAAAGTTCTGTACTTATAACCAATTATTACTTTAGTTATGTCAAATCATATCATTAGCTTTGCCAATAACTAAAAATTACCCTTGCATCAGAAACTACTAAAGATAACCTAGCAATTGAGACAAGATGGTCAAAAATGGTTTATGCTCTAATATTAAAGGAATGGACAAGATTTTCCATAAGCTAGCCTTAATGATATGGTGCAAAGGATAAGATTTTCCATAGCTTAACCTCTACTTAAGTGCTCCATAACCTTTTCCAGTGTCCTTTTGCTTCCCTATTAGTGACTTCCACTTGTCCACTACTCTAATGATGATAGATTCTAGCCTTTTTCTGTAACCAAATATCATTTAAACACATCCATAAAATAATAGTTGCAAAGTTCTGTACTTACAAGCAATTATTAGTACTTTAGTTATGTAAAAACATGCAAATAATGTCATCAAGAATTTACAAAGTACTAGAGCATCAAAAACTGCTAAGCTTAACCCAACTATTGAGACAAGATGGTCAAAATTAGAGCTCATAGCTTTAGAAACAATGATAAAGCTTTTTTGTTAATTAAACTTTCAGCCTCAAAGAGCACCAATCTTTTCTAGTTTCCATTTTGGTTACCTATCAGTGACTTCCAATTGTTCACTAGTCTAATGATTATAGAAGCTAGCCATTTTGTGTAACCAAATATAATTTAAACATATTCATAAATTATCAACCGCAATGTTATGTACTTACAAGCAATTGTCACTTTAGTTATGTCATGTCATGTCATGTAAATAGCTTCGTCAAGAACTTAAAAAGTATCGTGGCATCAAAAACTACAAAACATAACCTATCATGCTAAAGAGATCTGTTAAAGATCTGTTGACTTTAGCCATGCCATACTTTGCCTTTTATTTTTTGGTGTGTGAATTTTCATATGCCAAGTCGAATCGTTGATCTAACTCTTTGATTTGGAGTATTCACTTTTCACCTATAAAGTCATAGTTTAAGTTAACAAACATTGAAGCTAAAAAAGGTTTATGCTCTAATATTATTGGAAAGGACAAGATTTTCTACAAACTAGCCTCAATGATATGGTGCAAACGATAAGATTTTCCACAGACCAACCTGTACCTAAGTGCTCCACAATCTTTTCTAGTGCCCTTTTTTGGTTCCCTGTTAGTGACTTCCATTTGTCCACAACTCTAATGATGATAGATGCTAGCCATTTTGTGTAACCAAATATCATTTAAACACATCCATAAATTATTAGTTGCAAATTTTTTACTTATAAGCAATTATTAATTTTGTTATGTAAAATTATGTAAATAGCTTCGTCAAGAACTGAAAAAATACCAAAGCAACAAAAACTACTAAACTTAACCAAACGATTGAGACAAGATCATCAAAATTAGAGCTCATAGCTACAGAAAAAGGGATAAGGCTTTTTTGCTCATTAAATTTTAATCTAAAAGCAGCAATAAATTTGCTCAAGGAATCCATATAACATCAACCATACCTAAGAGCAACATATCATGTCAAAGAGAGTAGTTAAAGATCTTTTGAAGTTAGCCATGACTTTACTTTTCCTTTTATTTTTGAATATATGAATTTACATATACCATGTTGAACCACTCATCTAACTTTTTGATTTGGAGTGTTCACTTTTCACCTATAAAGTCTTGATTTAAGCTAACAAACTTCGAAGATAAAAGTGGTTTATGTTCTAATATTAATGGAAAGGACAAGATTTTCCATAAACTAGCCTTAATGATGTGGTGCAAAGGATAATATTTTTATAGACCAACCTGTACTTAGGCGCTCCACAATTTTTTCCAGTATCCTTATTGGTTCCCTATTAGTAACTTCCGCTCATTCACTAGTCTAATGATGATAGATGCTAGCCATTTTGGGTAACCAAATGTCATTTAAACACATCCATAAATTTTTAACCACAAAGTTCTATGCTTATAAGCAATTATTACTTTTGTTATGTAAAATCATGTAAATAGCTTCGTCAAGAACTTAAAAAGTACCAAAGAAGCAAAAAATACTAAACTTAACCCAGCTATTGGGATAAGATGTTCAAAATTAGAGCTCATAGCTTTAGAAACATAGATAAGGCTTTTTTGCTCGGTAAATTTTAAGCAAAAAGGAGCACCAAATTTGCTCAGGGAATGCATCTAGCGCTAACTTGACATAGAAGCAACATAACATGTCAAAAAGAGCAGGCAAAGATCTTTCAAAATTAGCCATGCTTTTACTTTGCCTTTTATTTTTGGATATGTGAATTTTCAAATGGCATGTAGAACCACTCACCTAACTCACTGATTTGGAGTATTCACTTTTCACCTATAATGTCTTGGTGCATCTAACATCACCCTAAAATAAGAGCAACATAACGAGTCAAAGAGAGCTGTTAAAGATCTTTTGAAAATAGCCGTACTTTTACTGTGCCTTTTATTTTTGAATATGTGAATTTTCATATGGCAAGTAGAACCACTCACCTAACTCTTTGATTTGGACTGTTCACTTTTCACCTATAATGTTTTGGTTAAGTTAAGAAACATTGAAGCTAAAAATGGTTTATGGTCTAATATTAATGGAAAGTGCAAGATTTTCCACAAACTAGCCTCAAAGATGTCGTGGAAAGGACAACATCTTCCACAGAGCAACCTAGACTTAAGTGCTCCACTATCTTTTCCAGTATCCTTTTGATTTCCCTATCAATGACTTCCACTTATCCACTAGTCTAATGATGATAGATGTTGAACATTTTCTGTAGCCAAATATAATTTAAACACATCCATAAATTATTGGTTGCAAAGTTCTATACTTATAAGCAGTTATTACTTTGGTTATGTCAAATCATGTAAATAGCTTCGTCAAGAACTTAAAAAGTAATATAGCATCAAAAACTACAAAACTTAATATAGCAATTGAGACAAGATGGTCAAAATTAGAGCTCATAGCTTCGGAAATAAGTATAAAGTTTTTTTTATTTTTAAACTTTAAGCTAAAAAGAACACTAAATCTGCTCAGGGAACCCACCTAACTTCAACCTTTCATAAGAGCAAGATATCATATTAATAGAGCAATTAAAGATCTTTTCAACTTAGCCATGCCTTTACTTTGGCTTTTATTTTTGAATATGT
This sequence comes from Erythroxylum minutifolium, assembly GCA_027123815.1. Classification (NCBI taxonomy): domain Eukaryota; kingdom Viridiplantae; phylum Streptophyta; class Magnoliopsida; order Malpighiales; family Erythroxylaceae; genus Erythroxylum; species Erythroxylum minutifolium. Next base: position 14,727 of record JAOTJB010139562.1, on the reverse strand, counting down.
GATTTTTCATATGCCATGTCGAACCACTCATCTAACTCTTTGATTTGGAGTATTCACTTTTCACCTTTAAAGTCTTCGATTAAGTTAACAAACTTTGAAGCTAAAAATGGTTTATGTTCTAATATTAAAGGAAAGGACAAGATTTTTCATAAACTAGCCTCAATAATGTGCTGTAAAGGATAAGATTTTCCACATACGAACCTCTACTTATATGCTCCACAATCTTTTCCAATATCCTTTTTGGTTCCCTATTAGTGACTTCCACTTGTCTGCTACTCTAATGATGATTGATGCTAGCCTTTTTTTTCAGCCAAATATCATTTAAACACATCGATAAATTATCAGCTGCAAATTTCTATAATTATAAGCAATTATTAATTTAGTTATTTCAAATCAAGCAAATAGCTTCGTCAAGAACTTAAAAAGTACTAGAGCATCAAGAACTACTAAGCTTAACCCAGTTACTGAGACAAGATGGTGAAAATTAGAGCTCATAGCTTCATAAACAAGTATAAGCCTTTTTTGTTCATTAACCACTTTGTGCAGCCAAATATAATTTAAACACAAACATAAATTATTGGTTGCAAAGTTCTGTACATATAAGCATTTATTACTTTGGTTATACCAAATCATGTAAATAGCTTCGTCAAGAACTTAAAAAGTATCATAGCATCAAAAACTACAAAAATTAACCTAGCAATTGAGATATGATGGTCAAAATTAGAGTTTATAGCTTCAAAAATAAGGATAATGCTTTTTTTCTTTTTAAACTTTAAGCTTAGAAAAACACCAAATATGCTCAGGGAACCCATATAAGATCAACCTTACATAAGAGCAAGATATCTAAGAGAGCAATTAAAGATCTTTTCAACTTAGCCATGCCTTTACTTTGCCTTTTATTTTTGAATATGTGAATTTTCCTATGCCATGTCAAGCCACTCATCTAACTCTTTAATTTGGAGTATTCACTTTTCACCTATAATGTCTTGGTTTAAGTTAAGATACTTTGAAGCTAAAAATGGCTTATTCTCTCATATTAATAGGAAGGACAAGATTTTCCAAACCAGCCTCAATGATGTGGAGTAAAGGACAGGATTTTCCACATACCAACCTCTACTTAAGAGCTCCACAATCTTTTCCAGCTTTTTTGATTCCCTGTTAGTGACTTTCTCTTATCCTTTAATCTAATGATGATGGATCCATTTTGTTTAATCAAATATCATTTAAAAATATCCATAAATTATCGGTTGCAAAGTTTTGTACTTATAAGAAATTATTACTTTAGTTATGTCAAATTATGTAAATAGCTTCGTCAAGAACTTCAAAACTACCTTAGAATCAAAAAACTACTAAACTTAACAAAGCGATTGACACAAGATGGTCAAAATTAGATCTCATAGCTTTAGAAACAAGGATAAGGCTTTTTTACTCATTAAATTTTAAGATAAAAGAGCACCAAATTTGCTCAGGGAATCCATCTAACATCAACCTAACATAAGAACAACATATCATGTCAAAGAGAGCAGTTAAAGATCTTTTGAAGTTAGCTATGCCTTTATTTTGCCTTTTATTTTTGAATATGTGAATTTTTGTATACCATGTTGAACCACTCATCTAACCCTTTGATTTGTAGTATTCACTTTTCACCTATAAAGTCATGGTTTAACTTATCAAACTTTGAAGCTGAAAATTGTTTTTGCTCTAATATTAAAGGAAAGAACAAGATTTTCCATAAAATAGCCTCATTGATATGGTGCAAAGGATAAGACTTTCCATAGAGCGACCTCTACTTATGTACTCTACAATCTTTTCTAGTATCCTCTTTTGGTTCCCTGTTAGTGACTTCCACTTGTCCACTACTCTAATGATGATAGATGCTAGCATTTTTTCGTAACCAAATATCATTTAAACACATCCTTAAATTATTAGCTACAAAGTTCTGTACTTATATGCAATTATTACTTTAGTTACGTCAAATCATGCAAATATCTTTATCAAGAACTTAAGAAGTAGCAGAGCATCAAAAACCACTATGTTTAACCCAGCTGTTGAGACAAGAAGGTAAAAATTAGAGCTCATAGCTTCAGAAACAAATGTAAAGCTTTTTTGCCTATTAAATTTCAAGCAAACAGGAGCACAAAATTTGATCAAGGAATGCATCTAACATCAACCTTACAAAAGAACAACACATCATGTCAAAGAGAGTAGTAAAAGATCCTTTGAAGTTAGCCATGCCATTACTTTGCCTTCTAGTTTTGAATAAGTGAATTTTCATATGCCATGTCGAACAACTCATCTAACACTTTGATTTGGAGTATTCACTTTTCACCTATAAAGTCTTACTTTAAGCTAACAAACTTTGAAGCTAAAAACTAGTTTATGCTCTAATATTAAAGGAAAGAACATGACTTTCCATAATCTAGCCTCACTAATATGTGTAAAGGAGAAGATTTTCCACAGACCAACCTCTACTTATGTGCTCCACAATCTTTTCCAGTATCCTTTTTAGTTCCCTATTAGTGACTTCCAATTGTCCACTACTCTAATGATGATAAATACTAGTCTTTTTCTGTAACCAAATATCATTTAAACACATCCATAAATTATTTTCTGCAAAGCTCTGTACTTAGAAGCAATTATTACTTTAGTTTTGTAAAATCATGTAAATAGCTTTGTTAAGATCTTAAAAAGTACCAAAGCATCAAAAACTACTAAGCTTAACCCAGCTATTGACACAAGAGTGTCAAAATTAGAGCCCGTGACTTCAGAAAGAAGGATAAGGCTTTTTTGCTCATGAAATTTTAGGTTAAAAAGAGCACCAAATTTGCTCAAGGAAACCATCTAACTTCAACCTTACATAAGAGTAGTTAAAGATCTTTTGAAGTTAGCCATGCCTTTACTTTGCCTTTTATTTTTTAATATGTGAATTTTCATATGCCATGTCGAACCACTCATCTAACTCTTTTATTTGGAGTGTTCACTTTTCACTTATAATGTCTTAGTTTAAGTCAACAAACTATTAAGACAAAACTAGTTTGTCCTCTAATATTAATGGAAAGGACAAGATTTTATATAAACTAGACTCAATGATGTGGTTCAAATGATAAGATTTTTTATAGACCAACCAGTACTTAGCTGGTCCAAGATCATTTCCAGTATGCTTTTTAGTTCCCTGTTAGTGATTTCCACTTGTCCACTACTCTAATGATGATAGATGCTAGCCTTGTTATGTAGCCAAATATCATTTAAACACATCCATAAATTATTAGCCGCAATGTTCTGTACTTATAAGCAATTACCACTTTAGTTATTTTAAGTCATGTAAATAGTTTCGTCAAGAACTTAAAAAGTACCATGGCATCAAAAATTGAAAACTTAGCCTAGCAATTAAGACAAGATGGTCAAAATTAGAGCTCACAGCATCATAAACAATGATAAAGCTTTTTTACTCATTAAACTTTAAGCTAAAAAAGAACGAAATTTGGTCAGGGAATCCATCTAACAACAACTTTATATAAGAGTAACATATAATGTTAAAGAGATCAGTTAAAGATATTTTGAAGTTAGCTATGCCTTTACTTTGCCTTTTATTTTTGAATATGTGAATTTTCATATGAAAAGTTGTACCACTCATTTAACTCTTTGATTTAGGGTATTCGCTTTTCACCTATAAAGTCTTGGTTTAAGTTAACAAACTTTGAAGCTAAAAATGGTTTATGCTCTAATATTAATGGAAAGGACAAGATTTTCTATAAACTAGCCTCAATGATGTGGTGCAAATGATAAGATTTTCAACAGACCAACCAGTACTTAAGTGGTCTAGAATCTTTTCTAGTATCCTTTTTGATTCCCTCTTAGTGATTTCCACTTGTCCACTACTCTAATGATGATAGATCTAGCCTTCTTATGTAACCAAATATCATTTAAACACATCCATAAATTATTTGCTAGAAAGTTCCATACTTATAAGCGATCATTACTTTTGTTATGTAAAATCATGTCAATTGCTTCGTTAAGAACTTAAAAAGTTCCAGAGCATAAAAATTTTTGAAACTTAACCTAACTATTGAGACAAGGTGGTTAAAATAAGAGCTCATAGCTTCAGAAATAAGGATAAAGCTTTTTTGTTCATTAAACTTTAAGCTAAAACGAGCACCAAACTGGCTTAGGGAATCCATCTAACATCAACTTTTCATAAGAGGAACATATCGTGTCAAAGAGAGCAGTTAAAGATCCTTTGAACTTAGCCATGCCTTAACTTTGCCTTTTATTTTTGAATTTGTGAATTTTCATATGCCATGACGAACCATTCACCTAACTATTTGATTTGGACTATTCAGTTTTCATCCATAAAGTCTAGGTTTAAGATAAGAAACTTTAAAGCTAAAAAAGGTTTATGGTCTAATACTAATGCAAAGAGCAATATTTTCCATAAACTAGCCTCAGTGATGTGGTGAAAAGGACAAGATTTTCCACAGACCAACCTAACCTTAAGTGCTCCACAATCTTTTCCAGTATCCTTTTTGGTTCCCTATTAGTGACTTCCACTTGTCCACTAGTCTTATGATGATGGTTGTTAGTCATTTTGGGTAACCATATATCATTTAAACACATCCATAAATTATTGATTGCAAGGTTATGTACTTATAGACATTTATTACTTTAGTTATGCAAATCATGTAAATAGCTTCGTCAAGAACTTAAAAATTATCATAGCATCAAAAACAACAAAACTTAACCTAGCAATTGAGACAAGATGGTCTAAATTAGAGCTCATAGCTTCAGAAACAAGAATAAAGTTGTTTTGCTCTTTAAACTTTAAGTGAAAAAGAGCACCAAATTTGCTCAGGGAAACCCATCTAACATCAACCTTATATAAGAGCAACATACCATTTCAGAGAGAGAAGTTAAAGATCTTTTGAACTTAGTCGTGCCTTTACTTTGCCTTTCAATTTTTCTATATGTAAATTTCATATGCAATGTCGAACCACTCATGTAACCCTTTGATTTGAAGCATTCAGTTTTCACCTATAATGTCTGGGTTTAAGTTAAGAAACTTTGAAGCAAAAAAAGTTTTTTGCTCTAATATTAAAGGAAAGGACAATATTTCCATAAGCTAGCCTTACCGATATGGTGTAAAGGATAAGATTTTGATCAGACCAACCACTACTTAAGTGGTCCACAATCTTTTCTAGTATCCTTTTTGGTTCCCTGCTAGTGGCTTCCACTTGTCCACTACTCTAATGATGATAGATGCTAGCCTTATTCTATAACCAAAAATCGTTTAAACACATCCATAAATTAATAGTTGCAAAGTTCTGTATTTATAAGCAATTATTACTTTAGTTTTCTCAAATCATGTAGATAGATTCGTCAAGAACTTAAAAAGTTTCATAGCATCAAATACTACTAAACTTAACCCAACTATTGAGATAAGATCGTCAAATTTAGAGCTCTTAGCTTTAAAAACAAGTATAAGACTTTTTTCCCATTTAAATTTAAGCAAAGAGGAGCACCAAATTTGCTCAGGAAATCCATCTAACATCAACCTTACATAAGAGCAACATATCATGTTAAAGAGAGCTGTTAAAGATCTTTCGAAGTTAGCCATGCCTTTACTTAGGCTTTTATTTTTGAATGTGCGAACTTTCATAGGCCATGTCGAACCACTCATCTAACTCTTTGATTTGGAGTATTCACTTTTCACCTATAATGTCTTGGTTTAAGTTAAGAAACTTTGAAACTAAAAATGGTTTATGCTCTAATATTGATGGAAATGGCAAGATTTTCCATGAACTAGCCTCAATGACGTGGTGGAAAGGACAAGATTTTCCACAGACTAACTTGTACTTAAGTGCTCCACAATCTTTTCCAATATCCGTTTCGGTTCCCTTTTAGTGACTTCCACTTATTCACTAGTCTAATGATGATAGATGTTGGCCATTTTGTGTAACCAAATATCTTTTAAAAACATCCATAAATTATTGATTGCAGTGTTCTATACTTATAAGTAATTATTACTTTAGTTATGTCAGATCACGTAAATAGCTTCGCCAATAACTTAAAAAGTACCCTATCATCAAAAACTGCCAAACATAACCTAGCAATTGACATAAGATGGTGAAAATTAGAGCCCATAGCTTCAGGAACAAGTATAAGGCTTTTTTGCCTATTAAATTTTAAGCAAAAAGGAGCACCAAATTTGCTCAGGGAATCCATCTAACATCAACCTTACATAAGAATAACATATCATGTCAAAGAGAGCAGTTAAAGATCTTTTGAAGTTAGCCATACCTTTACTTTTCCTTTTATTTTTGAATATGTGAATTTTCATATGTCATGTCAAACCACTCATCTAATTCTTTGATTTGGAGTATTCACTTTTCACCTATAAAGCATTGCTTTAAGTTTAAAAACTTTCAAGCAAAAAATGGTTTATGCTCTAATATTAAAGGACAAGATTTTCCATAAGCTAGCCTCAATGATGTGGTGCAAAGGATAAGATTTTACATAGACCAACCTCTACTTAAGTGCTGCACATTCATTTCCAGTATCCTTTTTGGTTCCCTGTTAGTGACTTCCACTTGTCCACTACTCTAATGATGAAAAATTCTAGCCTTTTTTCGTAACCAAATATCATTTAAACACATCCATAAATTAATAGTTGCAAAGTCTTGTACTTATAAGCAATTATTACTTTAGTTATGTAAAATCATGCAAATAGCATCGTCAAGAACTTAAGAAGTACCAGACCATCACAAACTACTAAGCTTAACCAACTATTGAGACAAGATGGTCAAAATTAGAGCTCATAGCTTCAGAAACAATGATAAAGCTTTTTAGCTAATCAAACTTTAAGCCAAAAAGAGCACCAAACTTTTCCATCTTCCTTTTTGGTTCCTTATCAATGACTTCCACTTGTTCACTAGTCTAACGATGATAGATGCTCGCCAATTTGTGTAACCAAATATCATTTAAACACATCCATAAATTATCAGTCACAATGTTCTGTACTTACAAGCAATTGTTACTTTAGTTATGTCAAGTCATGTAAATGCCTTCGTCAAGAACATAAAAAGTACCATGGCATCAAAAACTACAAAACTTAACATATAATGTCAAAGAGATCAATTAAAGATCATTTGACTTTATCCATGCCTTTACTTTGCCTTTTTCTTTTGAATATGTGAATTTTCATTTGCCAAGTCAAACCACTTATCTAATTCTTTGATTTTGAGTATTCACTTCTCACCTATAAAGTCATGGTTTAAGTTAACATACTTTGAAGCTAAAAAAGGTTTACGCTTTAATATTAACAGAAAGGACAAGATTTTCTATAAACTAGCCTCATTGATGTGGTGCAAATGATAAGATTTTCCATAGACCAACCTGTACTTAAGTGTTCCACAATCTTTTTCAGTGTCCTTTTTTGGTTCCCTATTAGTGACTTCCACTTGTCCACAACTCTAATACGTATAAGCCACTTTGTGTAACCAAATATCATTTAAGCACATCTATAAATTATTAGCTGCAAAGCTTTATATGTATAAGCAATCATTACTCTGGTTATGTAAAATCATGTAAATTGCTTCGTCAAGAACATAAAAAGTACCAGACCATCAAAAACTACAAAACTTAACCCAAATATTGAGATAATATGGTCAAAATAAGAGATCATAGCTTAAGAAACAAGGATAAAGCTTTTTTCTCATTAAACTTTAAGCTAAAAATACCACCAAATTTGCTCAGGGAATCCATCTAAGATCAACTTTACATTAGAGGAACATATCATGTCAAAGAGAGTAGTTAAAGATCTTTTGAAGTTAGCCATGTCTTTACTTTACCTTTTATTTTTGAATTTGTGAATTTTCATATGCCATGTCGAACCACTCTTAACTCTTCGGTTTTGAGTATTCATGTAATAACATCATCAAGAACAAAAAAGTGCCAGAGATTCTAAAACTACTAAGCTCAACCGAGTTATTAAGACAAGATGGTAAAAATTAAAGGTCACAGCTTTAGAAACAAGTATAAGGCTTTTTTCCCATTAAATTTTAAGCGAAAAGGAGAAAAAAAATTGCTCAAGGAATCTACCTAACATCAACCTTATATAAGAGCAACATATCATATCAAAGAGAGCAACTAATGATCTTTTGAAGTTATCCATGCCTTTACTTTGCTTTTATTTCTGAATACGTGAATTTTCATATGCCATGTTAAACCACTCTTAATTCTTTAATTTGGAGTATTCACTTTTCACCCATAAAGTCTCTGTTTAAGTTATAGAAACTTTGAAGCTAAAAATGGTTCATGCTCTAATATTAATGGAAAGGACAACATTTTCCCTAAACATGAAAACTACCAAACGTAACCTAGCTATTGAGATAAGATGGTCAAAATTAAAGTTCATAGCTTTAGAAACAAGGACAAAACTTTTTTTTCATTAAACTTTAAGCTAAAAAGAGCACTAAATTTGCTCAGGGAATCCATCTAACAACAACCTTACATAGAAGCAACATATCATGTCAAAGAGAGCAGTTAAAGATCTTTTAAAGTTAGCCATACCTTTACTTTGCCTTTTACTTTTGAATATGTGAATTTTCTTATGCCATTTTGAGCCACTAATCTAAGTCTTACATTTGGAGTATTTAGTTTTCCCCTTTAATTTCTTAGCTTAACTTAAGAAACTTTGAAGCCAAAAATGGTTTATGCTCCAATATTAATAGAATTGACAAGCTTTTCAATATACTAGCCTCAATGATGTGGTGGAAAGGACAAGATTTTTTGTAGATCAACCTGTACTTAAGTGCGCCACATGTTTTTTAGTATCCTTGTTGGTTCCCTATTTGTGGCTTCCACATGTTCACTAGTCTAATGATGATAGATGCTAGCCATTTTGGGTAACCAAATATCTTTCAAACACATCCATAAATTATTAGCCGCAAAGTTCTGTACCTAAAAGCAATTATTTTGTTATGTAAAATCATGTAAATTGCTTCATCAAGAACATAAAAAGTACCAAAGCATCTAAAACAACTAAGCCTAACCCAGCTATTGAGACAAGATGGTCAAAATTAGAGCTCATCCCATCAAAAACAAGTTAAGACCTTTTTTGCCCATTAAATTTCAAACAAAATGGAGCACCAAATTTCCTCATGTAATCCATCTAACTTCAACGTTACATAAGAGCAACATATCATGTCAAAGAGAGCAGCTAAAGATCTTTTGTAGTTAGCTTTGCCTTTTATTTTTGAATATGTGAATTTTCATATGCCTTGTCGAACCAATCTTCTAACTCTTTGATTTGGAGTATTCACTTTTTGCCTATAATGTCTTGATTTAAGTTAAGAACTTTGAAGCTAAAAATGGTTTATGCTTTAATATTAATGGAAAGGAGAAGATATTCCATAAACAAGCCTTAACGATGCGGTGCAAAGGACAAGATTTTCCATATACCAACCTCTACTTAAGTGTTCCATAATCATTTCCAGTGTCCTTTTTGATTCCTTATTAGTGACTTTTAGTTGTTCTCTAGTCTAATGATGATATATCCATTTTGTGTAACCAAATATCATTTAAAAACATCCATAAATTATTGACTGTAAAGTTCTATACTTTTAGGCAATTATTACTTTTGTTATATCAAATCATATAAATAGCTTCATCAAGAACTTAAAAAGTACTGGAGCATCAAAAACGACTAAACTTGACCCAGCTATTGAGACAAGATGGTTAAAATTAGAGCTCATAGATTTAGAAACAAGTATAAAGCTTTTTTGCCCTTTAAATTTTAAGAAAAAAGGAGCACTAACTCTTTGATTTTGAGTATGTGAATTTTCATATGCCATGTCGAATCACTCTTCTAACTCTTTGATTTGGGGTATTCACTTTTCATCTATAATGTCTTGGCTTAAGTTAAGAAACTTTGAAGCCAAAATTGGTTTATGCTCAAATGTTAGTGGTATGTACAAGATTTTCCATAAACTAGCCTCAATGATGTGGTGCAAATGATAAGGTTTTCTGTAGACCAACCTGTACTTAAGTGCTCACAATCTTTTCCAATATCCTTTTTGGTTCCCTATTACTGACTTCCACTTGTTCACTAGTCTAATGATGTAGATTCTAGCCATTTTGTGTAACCAAATATCATTTAAATGCATCCATAAATTATTAGTCGCAAAGTTTTGTACTTATAAGCAATTATTACTTTTGTTATGTAAAATCAAGTAAATAACTTCGTCAAGAACTTAGAAAGTACCCAAGCAATACAAATTATTAAACTTAACCATGCGATTGAGACAAGAGGGTCAAAATTACAGCTCATAGCTATAGAAAAAGGGATAAGGCTTTTTTGCTCATTAAATTTTAGGCTAACAAAAGTACCAAATTTGCTCAGGGAATCCATATAACATAAACCACATATAAGAGTAACATATCATGTCAAATAGAGCAGTTAAAGATCTTTTGAAGTTAACCATGCCTTTACTTTGCCTTTTGGTTTTGAATATGTGAATTTTCATATACCATGTTGAACCACTCATCTAACTCTTTGATTTGGAGTATTCACTTTTCACCTATAAAGTCTTGGTCTAAGTTAACAAACTTCGAAGATCAAAATGGCTTATGCTCTAATATTAATGGGAAGGACAAGATTTTTCATAAACTGGCCTCAATGATGTGGTGCAAAGGATAAGATTTTCTATAGATCAATCTGTACTTAAGCGCTTCACAATCCTTATTGGTTCCCTATCAATGACTTCCACTTGTTCACTAGTATAATGATGATAGATGCTAGCCATTTTGGGTAACCAAATATCATTTAAACAAATCCATAAATTATTAGACGAAACTTCTGTACTTATAAGAAATTATTACTTTTGCTATGTAAAATCATGTAAATAGCTTCGTCAAGAACTTAAAAAGTGCCAAAGCAGTAAAAACTACTAAACTTAACCTAGCGATTGAGACAAGTTGGTCAAAATTAGAGCCCATAACTTCAAAAACAAGGGTAAGGCTTCTTTTCTCATCAAATTTTAAGCTAGAAAGAGCACCAAATTTGTTCAGAGAGTCCATCTAGCATTAACCTTACATAAGAGCAACATAACATGTCAACGAGAGTAGCTAAAGATCCTCTGAAATTAGCCATGCTTTTACTTTGCCTTTTATTTTTGAATATGTGAATTTTCATATGGCATGTCGAACCCCTCACCTAACTCTTTGATTTGGAGTATTAACTTTTCACCTAAAATGTCTTGGTTTAAGTTAAGAAACTTTGAAGCTAAAAATGGTTTAACGTCTAATATTAATGAAAAGAGCAAGATTTTCCATAAACTAGCCTCAATGATGTCGTGGAAAGGACAAGATTTTCCACAGAGCAACCTATACTTAAGTGATCCACCATCTTTTCCAATATCCTTTTTGGTTCCCTATCAGTGACTTCCACTTTTCCATTAGCCTTATAATGATTGATGTTAGCCATTTTGTGTGGCCAAATATCATTTAAGCACATTCATAAACTATTGGTTGCAAATTTCTGTACTTATAAGAAATTATTATTTTGGTTATGTCAAATCATGTAAATAGCTTCATTAAGAACTTAAAAAGTACCATAGCATCAAAAACAAAAAAAATAACCTAGCAATTGAGACAAGATGGTCAAAATAAGAGCTCATAGCTTCGAAAATAAGGATAAAGCTTTTTTGCTTTTAAACTTTAAACTAGAAACAAGACCAAATCTGCTCAGGGAACCCATCTAACATCAACCTTACATAAAAGCAAGATATCATGTTAAGAGAGTAGTTAAAGATCTTTTCAACTCAGCCATGCCTTTACTTTGCCTTTTATTTTTGAATATGTGAATTTTCATATGCCATGCCAAACCACTCATCTAACTCTTTAATTTGGTGTATTCACTTTTCACCTATAATGTCTTGGTTAAGTTAAGATAATTTGAAGCTAAAAATGGTTTTTGCTTTGATATTAATGGAAAGGACAAGATTTTCCAAACTAGCCTCAATGATGTGGAATATGTCAAATCATGTAAATAGCTTTTTCAAGAACTTAAAAACTACCTAAGAATCAGAAACTACTAAACTTCACAATACAATTGACACAAGATGGTCAAAATTAAAGCTCATAGCTTCAGAAACAAGGATAAGGATTTTTTACTCTTTAAACTTTAAGCTAAAAAGAACACCAAATTTGCTCAGGGAACCATTTAACATCAACCTCACATAAGAGCAAGATATCATGTCAAGAGAGCAGTTAAAGATCTTTTCAACTTAGCCATGCCTTTACTTTACCTTTTGTTTTTGAATATGTGAATTTTCATATGCCAAGTCGAAGCACTCGTCTAACTCTTTGATTTGGAGTATTGACTTTTCACCTATAATGTCTTGATTTAAGTTAAGATACTTTGAAGGCTAAAATGGCTTATGCTCTGATATTAATGGAAAGGACAAGATTTTCCATAAACTAGCCACAATGATGTGGAGCAAACTACAAGATTTTCCATATACCGACCTCTACTTAAGTGCCCCATAATCTTTTCCAGTTTTCTCTGTTGTTGACTTTCACTTGTCCTCTAGTCTAATGATGATAGGTCCATTTTGTTTAACCAAATGTCTTTTAAAAACATCCATAAAATATTGATTGCAATGTTTTGTACTTATTTGCAATTATTACTTTAGTTATGTTAAATCATATGAATAGCTTCATCAAGATCTTAAAAAGTACCCTAGCATCAGAAACTACTAAACTTAACCCAGCGGTTGACACAAGATGGTCAAAATTAGAGCTCATAGCTTCAGAAACATGAGTAAGGATTTTTTCATTAAATTTTAAGATAAAATAGAGCCAAATTTGCTCAAGGAATCCATCTAACATCAACCTTACATAAGAACAACATATCATATGAAAGAGAGCAGTTAAAGATCTTTTGAAGCGAGCCATGCCTTTACTTTGCCTTCTATTTTTGAATATGTGAATTTTCATATGCCATGTCAAACCACTCATCTAACTCTTTAATTTTGAGTATTCACTTTTCACTTGTAAAGTCTTGGTTTAAGTTAACAAATTTTGAAACTGAAAATGGTTTATGCTCTAATATTAAAGGAAAGGATAAGATTTTCAATAAACTAGCCTCAATAATGTGGTGCAAAGGATAAGATTTTCCGCAGAGCAACTATACTTATATGCTCCACAATCTTTTCCAATATCCTTTTTGATTCCCTGTTAGTGACTTCCACTTATCCACTACTCTAAGGATGATAGATGCTAGTCTTTTTCAATAGCCAAATAACATTTAACACATCCATAAATTATAACCTACAAAGTTCTGTACTTATAAGTAATTATTACTTTAGTTTTGTCAAATAATGTAAATAGCTTTGTCAAGAACTTAAAAAGTACCAGAGCATCAAAAACTACTAAGCTTAACGTAGCTATCGAGACAAGATGGTCAAAATTAGAGCTCATAGCTTCAGAAACAAGTATAAGGCCTTTTTGCCCATTAAATTTTAAGCAAACAGAAGCACCAATTTTTCTCAAGGAATCCATCTAACACCAACCTTACATAAGAACAACATATCATGTCAAAGAGAGCAGTTAAAGATCTTTTGAAGTTAGCCATGCCTTTACTTTACCTTTTATTTTTGAAGATGTAGTTTTCATATGCCATGTCGAACCACTCATCTAACTCTTTGATTTGGAGTATTCACTTTTCACCTTTAAATTCTTAGTTTAAGTTAACAAACATTAAAGCTAAAAATGGTTTATGCTCTAATATTAAAGGAAAGGACGAGATTTTCAATAAACTAGCCTCAATGATGTGGTGTAAAGGATAATTTTTTCCACAGGCCAACCTTTACTTATGTGTCCACAATCTTTTCCAGTATCCTTTTTGGTTTCCTATTAGTGACTTCCATTTGTCCACTGCTCTAATGAAGATAGATGCTAGCCTTTTCTATAACGAAATGTCATTTAAACACATCCATAAATTATTAGCGGCAAAGTTCTGTACTTATAAGCAATTTTTGCTTTAGTTATGTCAAATCAAGTAAATAGCTTCGTCAAGAACATAAAAAGTACCCTAGAAACTAAAACTGCCAAACTTATCCCAACAATTAAGACAAATGTTCAAGATGAGAGTTGACAGGATGTCATTTAGTCGTACAAATTAAACCCTAAAATTCTGCGCATGTAGTATAGGCAAGTAAGGATCGATCCCACAGAGAACTATAAAATAAGCACTTTTTTTCAAGCAAGCAAGAGTGTTTAAAAGTAAGAATGCAAGTGAATTAACTCTACAAAACTAAGTTAAAAACAAGAGAACAAATCACGAAAAGAAAACTCACACACACACACATGATTTTTGGGGGGGTTTTATACAAAATTTATGTAAGAAAATAGTTAAAATCAAAAGCTAGATTAAAGAGAGCAATTCAACAATTTCAAGAAAATCAAGATTTATCAAAAATCACTTGTAAGATAGTTCACCAATAAACACCTAGTAAATTCAATCATAGAATATAAAGATGATTCAATTGTGATGTGTGTGATTAAGGACACCAATCTTGTCTAATTTATCTCCAAAACTCGAATGCAAGATAACTCTTTTACTTCAAATACTTAATCAAAACTTGAATGCATTAAGAATCAAAGTAAAGCATTAAGATCAATGGTTTAATGTCTTAATTCTATCAATCAAAACTCGAATGCATTGACAAA
>JAOTJB010139366.1:0-19210 GCA_027123815.1 Erythroxylum minutifolium | reverse complement strand
ATATTTTAATTAATGAATGAATTATATTTTAATTACTTATATTGTAATTAATTGATTAATTGTATTTTAATTGATTATAATATAATTCAATATAATTCATTCATTCATTAATCATATTTTAATTAATTAATTATATTTAATTAATTAGTATTGAAAATATTTTTTTTAAAAAAGAGTCACTACTAAGGAATGAGTTTCATTTCTCTACTAAATGGAGGGTACAGAGGATTCTCTAAAAATGAGATATCAAATTATTGCCCCTATAATGATAATCAATAACTAACTACTCATTTTTCATCCTTATCCATTAACCCCTTCCCAAACCCTTCAACCAAGCACCCCCTTTGGGACTTGACTGGCTGTCACTTATCATTTTTAGGAAATGAAACCTCTGTATAAAGCTATACCAGTTAACGCTCCTCCTCTACTTGAGAACAACTTACATGACCAGTCTAGCCCTCCTTTCCTTCCTCCACAAATCAACCATTTGAGTTACCCAAACCTTTTGTCTTAAAATCAACCATCCTTTCTCTATGTGATCTACCAACTAGTTATGTTCTCACCTGTTATCCATTCCTTTTCGTTGCTTATCTCTAAACTCCCTTAGGTCTCCAACTCCTTGTTCTAGAATTCTCTTATACTCTTCAGTGAGAATCCTTTGAAAAATCTGGTTAATTCAAGTATAAAAAAGACGCAGTCACTTTTAGGGGACAATTCCCCTTCATAAACACTAAAATTGATACTTGCCTCCCTAAGTATTGATAAAGATTGCATAGTCTCTCCACCTTTAGAAGTCAGGAGCTGAAAGACGGTGCTCTTCTTAGGTTGGTTATTTTTCAGACAAAAGGTCACCTTTTCCCTTAGTTCAATCATAGGTTGAGAAGAATTAGGGCACGTTAGGCTTGAAAAGTACTCTCATTAATGAAGAAGACTTTCTTTGTCTTCAGATTTGGGAACCATATAAGTTTCTCCAAAGCATTAGAGTCTAGCCGTTAACATATTATAGGCAAACCATTGTTGATTACAAGGTGGAGGCTAGGAATGTCCTTAAAAAGAATTAGTATAAAGAAAATTTCTTTGTAGATAAACTTTCACAATATGCCTCTAGAATGTTGGTCCACTCTTAGATTGAGTTATCTAGCTACTTTGATTGAAAGACCTTTTTGTAAAAATGAACATATAGTAAAGGTTAAGAGAATAGGTTATGTTCAAATGAGTATAAAGTATGTCTTCATAAACTTTTACTTGATACGTTAAATATCAAGAACTTAAATGAAGATGATAGTCTTTACGATGCTGCTGTCTCACTTCCTATTAATAGAAACTTAAAACTATGAAAGAAAAAAAATATTTAGAAGCTTACTGGGAAAAAGCTAGAATCAAATCATTTATTGAGCAATAATGGGTTAGTGTGAGAAGCTTTGTCATCTCTCTAACCACAACCCTACAATCTAACCCATCGACCCACAGATCTTGCCTCCCCGACCTCCATTGCTGCTACGCCATTTCTTTCTTCCTCTTCACCCCTTCTATTCCAACCAGTGTCATTTCTTCCTTCCTTCCTTCCCCTTACACCAAACCTTCATTGCGAGCACTTTCATCCCTTCCATTTTTCCCACCCACTGACTTCCTCTTTCTAATGTCTGTCTGCTTTTTTTACAACACTACAAAATATTCATACCTCTTCCCTTATCACAAAACAAGACACAGAAAAGGAGGATTTTCCTCCTTTATCCTCACCCTCTTCCTCCCATTCACACCTTACTGCAGCTGGGAAATACTACTTACTACAACCTAAGTCCTTATAACCCTTACTGCAACGCCAACTCTAGTACCAGCAGCTCCCTCCCCACTCACTCAACAACCTTCTCCTTACCCTCCCTAACCTATGCTAACCTATTGATAGAGAGGAAAGCTTGGAAATAAGTGGTGGGAGGTACAATAGACCTTACTCTGCATTTCTGCCCCCTAAGATAGAAAATGGTAGCATAATTATTTTCTCTAATAGTGAAACACTATAAGAGGGAGTCTAATCCTGGGAAAATTCACTCATCGATTTTTCTGGGATAAAAGACCTACTTTTTCGATTATACAAAGATGGGCGCAAAAGACGTGGAAGAATAAAGGGTTTGTGGAGACTGTCATTGCAAAGGACAAATACATTTTGTTCATCTTTACATCTAAAACACAAGCAATGAAGGTAGTGGAAGAAGGGCCATGTCATGTAGCAAACTTTTCATTATTTTTACAGCTATGGTAGCCAGGATTTAAGATTGACTGCAAGGAAAAGAGACCAGTACCATTGTAGGTAAACCTTTTTAATGTCCCTCTTGAATATTGGACAACTAAAGGCTTGAACATGATTGCTAGTTTTCTTGGTAAACCTCTCTGCTTAGATGATAACACAGCTAATAGAAAGAGGTTAGGGTATGCTAGAATCTGCATAAATATGGATCTTTGCAATAGTCTATCGGAAACTATTCCTATTATGAGATTAGGGCTAGATGACACTTTTTATGAGGACAATGTTTCAGTTCAATGCCAATGGAAACCGCCCTTTATTGCTCAAGATAAAAAAATAGATCCCTATGGGTAAGACTTTTCTTAGAGGGGACTACGAAGAACTGATGGGTGTTGCTACTAAAGATAGTGAGGTTGAACAGAATGAGGAAACTAGACCTGTGTTGGTTCCAGATGAAGGCCAAGGCATAAATGGACTCGTAGGAGACGAGAAGAAATCTGTGTTGGCAGATGGGAATGGGAAAATAGGAGGTATAATAGAAGTAGAGGGAGAAGCCTCAGCTGAAGCTATTACTGGCGACAAAGCAGTAAAGGTTACTGTGGATGTTATAAATGAGGAACTACTATTGGCTGATTCAATGGATAATCTGGTTCCTAATTCTAAAGACTTCGACCAAAGGGAAAAACTTGGCTTTAATATGGACAACAAGGAAGAGGATCCTACTATTGGAGAATTTTTAGCAGTTGCTAAGAGAAGAACTAACGGGAGTAAAAGAAAGAGCTCCAAAATCAATATTGGTTGAATATGAAGATTTTAGCATGGAATGTGAGGGGATCAACTGCCCTAAAAAGCTTTCAGCTTTAAGGGATTTTGTCTGTAAAACACAACCATGGATTTTTCTCTTTTGGAAACTAAAATCAAAAAAGAAAACATGAGATTATTGAATAAACTGGGCTTCAAATGGAGATTTATCTCTAATCATCAAGCCCATACATACGGGAGAATCATTATTGGTTATGACCCTACCTTGGTGGATATTTGAGTCCTTAACATAGAGGCACAAGCCATACACATGGCTTGTAACATCCTTCAGGTTAATACTGCTATCTTTATCTCCTTCATCTGTGGATCTAATCATGCCTTCCAGAGGAAGCAATTAAGGGGTAGTTTATCTTAGTTTCAGAATCGGATAAATAGGGTATGGCTCCCATGTGGTGACTTTAATTCTACACTGTATATAATGGAAGCTGAAGATAATTTTAGTCTAAGAAATTACTCAACTGATTTCAATGACTTTGTAGTTCAATTAGGAGTCTTTGACCTTAAATCCCAGGGGCATTTTTACACTTGGAGTACTAAGCAGATGGGTGGTTGGGCTTTGAGGGAAAAACTAGGTTGGGCTATGGTCAATCAAGCTTAGATTACTCAGTTTCTGAACTGTGTAACTTCCTTTCTAGACCCCTATTCTCAGATCATACGCCTATGTTAATTGAGAATCCTATACATAGGGTCGAAGAGGGCCATTTAGGTTTAACAACTTACTGCTCAGAGATGAGGGGTTATAGAGGCTCTCTGTATAAAGGGTTGGAAACCGAGGTTGAAGGTACACACCAATTTATGTGTGCTCAGAAACTTAAAGCTATCAAAAGGGAGATGAAATCTTTAATGGCCAAAAGAACTTGCTCCACCCAAAAAGTAGTTACATTAGGTAGAAAGGAACTAAAAATGGTTCAGCAACAACTTGACTTGGATCCAACCAATCCAAGCCTATTGAATACTAAAAAATCCCTACTGATGAAGTATCTCTCTAAAGCTAGGAACCATGGCAGTTTAATAGAGCAAAGAGCCAAAGTTAATTGGCTAAAAGAAAGTGAAAGATGCTTGAACTTCTTCTTCAATACAGTCTTAGCCAGAAGGAACACAAATAGAATTTGCTCCTTAAAGTTAGAAAATGAGGAGGTAATTACAAATCAAGAGGACCTTCTTAAGGAAGGTAAGAGGTTCTTCAGTAACTTATATGGATCCTCTCGTATCTGTTCTAATTCTATCTCTGTTGATTCCTTTATTCACTAAAAGCTCTCTCAGGAATAAGCCGTAACTCTAATCACACCAGTGGAAGAAAGAGAAATAGAATAAGTGGTGTTTCATATGCATCTGAATAAATCCCCTAGTCTAGATGGTTTTAATGGACACTTTTTTCAAAGGACATGGCAACATACAGGTCTTATGGTTAAAAGAGCAGTTTTGGAATTTTTCTCTAGGGGAATTATACTGAAGGAGATCAATAAAACCCACATGTGCTAGCTTCCTAAAACCTCTTATACATCTACTTTGGACGACTATAGGCCTATTACATGTACCAATTTTCTTTACAAGATTTTTTCTAAAATCCTAAAAAATAGGTTGAAGGTGGTGCTGGAATTATTTATATTTGATAATCAGAGTGCTTTCTTACAAGCCAAGAGAATTGGTGATAATTTTTCCCTGGTTCAGGAGTTGATGAAAGGGTACTAAAGGAAAAATAGTCCACCGAATTGTTTACTCAAAGTGGATTTCAAGAAAGCTTTTGATCATGTTGAATGGGAGTTTATCTTACAATAGATTATTGGGGTTTCCTGAGGGTTTTGTCAATTGGGTTAAGGTGTGTATAACTACTCCTACTTACTCCGTTTTAGTTAATGGTACTCCAACAGTTGTTTTCAGGAGTTCACGGGCCTTAAGACAGGTTGACCCTATATCTCTATATCTCTTCATTACTTGTATGGAAGTCTTAAGTCAACTAATCCAACAGAAAGTGAGAAATAGTAAGTCCTTTAAATTTTACACTAAATGCAAGAAGATAAAGTTGATCAACTTATGTTTTACGAACAATTTACTACTATTCTCTAAGGCACATGACAAATCTATTGAGCTACTTATGTCAACCTTGTCTACCTTTGGAGACCTATCAGGTTTGGTGATTAATTTTAACAAAAGCCAGTTTGTCCTAGTTGTAGGAGCCAACTTAACGGAGAGTTGAAAACCTACTCCACTGACTTACTTGGGACTTCCAATTACTATTAAACGAATTCAGTTTTTAGAATGTTTACCTTTGATTCAGAAGTTTAAGAGGAGATTGGGAATGTAGTCCAATAGGGTGCTTGATACACTCATATTTTCATATATCTTTAGGACTTAATTCAAAGTTATTTACATTTATTTTACGTGCATCTATAGCTGGTTTATCATGTTTTAGCATTATTCAGAGTTCGTTGATGTAAAATGCATAAATGAAACAAATAGATTCGAACTGCACTGTTTTTGGATTTTTGGCAGACTTGACCTTTAATCATTGCGGGATTTTTATCTTGACATTGGTTAGGCCAAAAATTTTAAAATTTCATAATTAAATTCTTGACTCATTGAAGTATTTGTTGGGACCAATTGTAGATTTTTCTGAGATGGAACTCTGTAGTAAAAAAATCCCAAATTCTACGTCAGGATCTTGATTGCCAGAATGACTTTTTGGCGATGTTTCAATCATAACTTTGGACTCAGATAGTGGAATTCAGTGATTGAAGTCTCATATTGAAGCTAACTCAAAGAAAAATCTACTGATAAAATTTGAATTCCTAAATCATCACCGTTTGATTTTTATGAA
This sequence comes from Erythroxylum minutifolium, assembly GCA_027123815.1. Lineage (NCBI taxonomy): Eukaryota > Viridiplantae > Streptophyta > Magnoliopsida > Malpighiales > Erythroxylaceae > Erythroxylum > Erythroxylum minutifolium. The sequence continues at coordinate 13,328 of JAOTJB010139366.1, read as the reverse complement.
TAGTCGAAATTGACCTTGGTGTATTGTCAAAAACGCAGTTCAAAGCTAACAAAACTTTAATTGATTTTCAAAGCAATTGGATGACATGGCATGACTCCATTGGTTACTTAAAGATGACTCAATGTCCAACTCATCAAGCCACGCCACTTGGGATGGCTGTTTAGGCAGATGCCAAAGAGTTTTTGCGACGACTGCCAATTAAAGTTGAGAAGGAATTCATTTCCTAGTTGGTTTTTAAATTAGGTCAGCCACCTCATAATTGGAAGGGATATAAAAATCGACTTTTGTCTCCAAGTCTGGGGTCAGCCTTCTCTTGATTGCTCTCTCTAAATTCTTGGTTGAAATCCTTCTTTTCTTCCTTTCTATTTTATACGAAATTTCCTTGGAGAATTGGGTGGTAACCTAATTGTACAAGGCATGTGTGGCTAAGCATTTAATTCAATTATAAAGGGTAGTACCTTTCGAACTGATTTTAATTTATAAGAATTTAATCTTAATCGATTCTTAGGTTTTTGTGTTGCAAACGTGTGTTTGAATTCTAGTCCTTTAATGGCTAAATTGAACTCGTAAATCTTAAAATCTGGAATTAAGGTTTATAAGGGATTTTTGGACGCTATTCAATTAATTGATGGTAGTAGTTGCTAGATTAATTGATTTATAGCTAGGTTGTTGATAGTAGTTGTCAAAGCTATCCTGAGAGAATTTGAACTTTGTCTTAATTCTCGATGTTTTCAAGGCAAAATCATTAAACCAATTATCGTAATGCTCGTACGCGACATAGGTGGATTAATAGTTATGAACCCTATGATTGTTTGTGAAGATTTGTTTACTTAGTGATTAAGAAGAATAAAATCAGTAAGTTGGTGATCCTTGATTTTGCGCACACAGTACACAAATAATTCCTAGAGTCCGATAAATGAATTAATTGGTTTCGTTGCCGAATTCCTTTGCAATTGAAGTTTCCGTAATTCTGTTTTTATCCTAACCTTTCAAATCTGATTTTTTTTTCTGAACCGTGTTTTAGCATTTGTTTAAGTTTTGTGTTCTTTAAATTCTAAATTTCTGAGATCAAACCCCCCCCATTTACTTATTTTAGTGCATTGATTTGAATTTAGTTTTATTGATTTCGTTGGGTCTTGCTTGCTTCAAATCTGATTCTGTTGCGTCAGATTATCTTTTAATTTCTATTTTTCTGTTAGCTGTTTCTGTTTTCTGGTTTAGTAGTAGCTTGCATTCGATATTGAATTAGTTAAGTTAGATTGAATTTTAGATTTTAGATTTTTGCTTCGTTTCTATTTTTGTGTCTGCTTTTGTTGACTGAAATTTAGTTGACAAGTTCGACGATAGTTAGCATTCTATTTTCATATCTTTGTAAGAGTAATGACATCTTGTCTGTACTTTCTTTTAGGGGGAGATTACAAGTAATCAATGATGTATTGAATTCCTTACACATATATTAGTCCTCTAATATTTAAATAGCTAAAAGGGTTATTAAATCCATTGAGAAACTCTTCAAAAGATTCCTATGGGGAAACATAAATTCAAATAGTCACTATGCGAAGGTGAAATAGGAAGAAGTCTGTAAAAAGAAAGAAGAAGGATGGTTAGGATTGATTTCTATTGCAACAGTCAATAAGGCAGCCCTAATCAAGAATCTTTGGAATATTCTCCTAAAAAATCTATCTAGATCATATGGATGAATAGCTATATTCTAAAAGGAGCTAGTGTCTGGTCTATTTCTATTAAACCATCCTTCTTTTGGCCCTTGACCTAGTTATTGAAGCTTAAACCTATGCTTCAACCAATAGTCTCCTGTAAGGTAGGGAATGTAGAGAAGGCTCATTTCTAGTTTGACAATTGGATAGGTTATGGTTCCTTAATTGGGCATCCTCAAGAACTTCAACTATGGCATGATGTTCCTATCAATGCAAAGGTACAATTTATCCTACAAGGAAGTCAATGGAACATTCTAGCTGAGCTTCAATATCTGACACCTAACTATCAACCAATTCTACAAAGAGAGGACTACTTCCAATGTCTTAATATACCCCCCTAACACATTCAACATTACAAAATTTAGGAAGTGGCAGAATCATAACAGTCCAAAACAGACTTGGGTTCCTATTGTGTGGCATAAATCTCTCATGGCTAGTTACTCTATCATACTATGACTAATGGTAGTAAATAGATTAAGTACTATAGATCGACTTCACTTTATATCGATCAACGTAGACTGTGTTCTATGTTATGGAGAGCTAGAGACAAGGGAAAATCTCTTCTTCAAATTTCCCTTCTCACAATCTATATAGGAGCAAGTTAAGGCAATAAACTTTATTCCTAACGTAGGTATAACGTTCACAAAAGCCATTGAGTGGCTTTAGAAGCTTACCCATACTCCTAAATATAATGAGTATATATATGTTAACTCATTCGCCTCCTCCATTAAGGAGGTATGGCAAGAGAGAAACAACTGGAGATTTCAGCAAAAAACACGCACAAGGAATGAGGTTCTTAAATCTCTAATTAGTGGAATCAGAGAGAAAATCCTCTGCTCCACTAGATCAAAAGCACTTTGCCTAATCTAATTGTATCATGGAGAATCAACTATTAAAAATCTCTGTGGCAAAGTAAAGAAAGAAAGAAGACCGTACCTGCTAATCACCAGACACAACTGAGACAGACTTTGGAAGAAGCGAACTCCATCGTATGCTTACCCTCAGAAACTTATGGTGGTATACCGGAAGGAAAACCATTGGGGAAAAGACATACATTCAAAAATTGCTCTTTATGTAAGATACATACTTAAAAGAAGAAAAAGATCAAATCCAACTTTACCTAAGGAGATCGAACTCTTTGTCTCAACATCGATACCGATACACTAGCAACAAGACTGAAGAAGAAGTGACAAGAATCATCATCAACCTGAATTAGAGACTCCAATGATCTAGAAATTGAGCAAGAAACAAACACGACATAAACTTTACCTCGATAACTTTTGGCAGTAGAGAGAGTTGGAGAGAATCTCGCTATGAATACCCTAATTTGGTAGCTTCTAGAACTGAATACAAATAGGGAAAACAACTTTACCCTAAAGGAGCATTACTTAGTCATTTTGTTTTGTCCATACTACGGATTTGTTTCACTGTTGTTCCTACAAGGTGTGGTTTACTTTATCTATAATAAGGAGCTTGCTCTCCCTATGCTTAATTTGTTAACTCTCTAAACTCTTATTTGTATTTCCTTATTTTTTAATACATTTTTAATTTAAAAAAACTAAAATCAAATGGAAATACCAAAGTTCTAAATTCTAGCTTTGATGTCACCCTGTTGAATAAGGGCAGGGAAACTTCAGGTTCTCAAACTCAAAAAAATTCTCTTCATGATATTGATACTACTCTCGAATGCTACAAAACAATAGATCTATGGATAAAATGTTGCAAGGTAACAAAACCACTCCTAAAAATGGAAACTTAGTTCACAAATCATTAAATGCATTTTTTTAGGACATACCTATAACATCAAATAATGCATGTGAGGTTAGTTTGAATGCAGATGAAGTCCACTAATCAAGTTATAAGATTAAAGTCTTAAGCACTAAGGAGTAATCTTTTATCATACCAGAGTCAAATTTAAGAGAAGTTGAGAATTGAGAAGGAGTCACCAGGCAAAGAGGGGGTTTTAGAAATTGTAATGGACAAATCAAGAAATAAATCTAGATGAAAAGTGAAGAGGAAATAGATTTCTGTAATCCCTTCAACAACTCAATGACAATAGCCTAGAATGTAAGGGCTATAAATGGTCCTAATAAAAAGCAAGTAATTCTTGGTTACTTGTTAGGGAAAAAAACTTGAGTAATTAGCCTAGTGGAAACTAAAATAAAGCACACCAAACTATAAGATTGCATATGGATATTTCAAAAGCACTGAAAGCTACTCATAAATCACTAGATGAATCATAATTGAAGAATCATTGTTAGTTTTAAGCCTAAATCGTATGTGTGCACCAATCTGTAGTCATTGATCAATTCATTCAGTTAGAATTATCCTTTAAGTAGTCTCAAGTTAGATTAGTTGTCACATTTGTTTACGCTGCCAATTTTGAGTTTCAAAGGCATCTTCTTTAGAAGGACTTAATCTCTAATGAGACTTCTATCAATCTCTTAGTTACTTTTAGGGTATTTAATTGCATCATCTCATCTCCATCTCATCTTAAGAAGTTGAAGGAGGTAAAATTATAAGGATTCAAAGAAGTAAAGAACTCCTCAATTTCCTTAACACCATAGGCTTGTGTAAGTTAAAATTTGATAGAATTTTTTATAACTAGATTAGTAAGAAGTCAAATGAATGACTCATAATGAAAAATCTAGATAAAGCTTTAGTGCACTCTTACTACCTCGTTAGTTTTTCTAAGAGAAAGGATCAATTCTATGTTTTTTCATGTTGTAGCAATAACCTCATTAAAGTTGAAACTAGCTTAGAATTATGGAAGCTAAACTTTAGTTTTAAAATACTTTAATTTTCTAGCCAAATTTGAAAGATTTAGAGATGATATAAGGATAAGTTTGAAGGTTTTGATTAAGGTGTATCATTTATATATAAAAAATTACAGTTAATAAAGATGGAGCTCCAAAAGCTTCACAAGGAGGAAATTCTTCACATAAATGAAGTCATCATTTATGTTGGAAAGAGGTGGAATTGGAATAGTTTAAGCTCTAAGTTGATCCATAAAATAAGGCTATCAAGGATTGAGAAATTAAAGAACCCAATAATTACTCCCATGCTCTATAGAATCACTACTTATTACTTAACCAAAAGGCCAAAGTAAATAGGATAAGGAATGAAGATAAGAACATTATATTCTTTCACAACTCAATTCTAAGCGTGAGAAATAAGAACATAATATGTTCCTTAATGAATGAAAAGGGAAGGATCGTCAATGATTAACATGGCCTAAAGAGGATAGCTCTTAATCATTTCAAGAGAAATTTTGGCTCACCTAACTTTACCTCTCGTTATATATAGGTATTTAGGAATGTGATCTTTGATTATCTCTTATAGTACCACAAAGACACTATTTTAGCCTTTCACTACTTCAAATATCAAGGAAGCTTTGTTTAACTTCAAATCTGACAAATCACTAGGTCCTAATAGGCTAGACATTAACTTTTTTTAATGGAAACTAGCACGTTATAGGACACCTGGTGATCAATTCCATCATGGTATTCTTCTCCAAAAGCAAGCTCTTAAAGGAACTCAATAAAACTTATGTAAGTTTGGTGCCTAAAAAGCCTAATATAAGTTCCCTAAATGAACATAGATTGATATCATGCTTTAATTTATTTACAAAACCAATTCAAAGCTGATTGCTGCTAGGTTGAAAAAGGTACTCAATTATATCATTCATCCAAGTCAAGGAGCGTTCATTCAAGATCAAAGCATAGGCTATAAACTTTTAGCATATCAAGAGCTTTAAAAGACTATTAACTTAAAAAAGCCTTAAAAGGTTTCTTAATCAAGATCGAATTTGAGAAAGCTTTTTATTATATTGATTGGGCCTGCACCTTAATAGCTTTAAAAGCCTTTGTATTCCTAAATATTTTTGTTTCCTAGATAGAACAATGTATGAATTCCTTTTCCCTTTGTATATTAATAAATGAACCTATTGAATTCTTTAAAGGTACTAAAGGTTTAAGGTAAAGGGATCCCCTATTCTAGAAACTAAGGTCTTATGCAAAATGTTATGTCAAGGAACTAGACAAGTTTAGGTACCATCATAAATATGAAAAATTGAAGCTGATCAATCTTTCTTTAGTGGACAACTTTATTATACTTTGTGATGTAAAGTTGATTTATTTAATAGGTTAATAAATACCCTTAATCAATTTAGCCTAATATATGATCTTTTTATAAAGAAGGGAAATAATAACTTGTTTGTATCTATGGATTAAAATGGTTCTAAGAAGCACTTTTACATGTATCTTTGGCCTTAAGTGTCAAGATCCCTTATTCAAATATTTAAGGATCCCAATCTCTTTAAGAAGAATTACATACCGATTATATTAATCTTTATATAATGCAATCATCAAAAAGGTTGATCACTTGAACAATAAGTTCTTCTCCTTTGTAGGAAGACTCTAGTTATCTATCCTAAGCAACCTAAACACATATTGGTGAAGTCACCTTCTTTTACTATAAAAATTAATAAAGGATATTGAGGAGTTCTTGAAAAAAATCTTATGGACAAGGAGATCAGATGGTGCCACTAAATCCAAAGTGAAGTGGTCTAACATATGATGCTCTAAAAGAAAAAGGGTCTAAATATAAGCTCATTAACAAACTTGAACAAGATGTTACTTACTAATGCATTTGGAAACTCTTTATTAACGAAGAGTCCATATCGATACAATGGAAACATTGTTCCATAATAGGCAATGGAAATAAAGCCTAGTTTTGGTTTGATAATTGGAATGATCTTAGTCCACTGTATCTTCAACATGATGTGGAGAATCTCTGACTTATTATATCATTAAAAACTAAGGTAAATATCATTATGAAAAATGAAGATTGGCATTTCAGGTTTAGAGGTTTTAACCATATCATGAAAAACAATCCAAACTATAGGTTAGATGATGATAGGGAGGTTGAGATAAACTATATGCACATTAGTTATAATTAAGGTGTTTGTAAATAAATCTCTTCTCCAAATCATCCTACAATCTAGGTGTATAGTCTAGTTTATAGGCAATTTTTCAAGAATCTCCTTAATTCTTATACTGCTATTAATAAAAAACTAAATACCTTAGACAAACTAAAAGGATCTCTTCTAATAGTTCTTCTTGCAAGCCTTATTGTCTAGAATCTAAAAGTGTTAGCCATTTCCTCCATAAGTACCCATATTCCTTTATCTTTTAGTTTAGAATCTTGCAGTGATATAGAATGTTTTCCTAAGGAAGTTACCAGTCTTCTTTTATTAATTGGGAAAAAAGAGTTAGATTCACACATGTAGGAGACATTACATTCTTTAAGCTAGTAACTAGCTATGGCATATATAGTATTTAAAGGGAGAGGAAGAGAAGAACATTTTTCAATAAAAGTCTCAACCCACAAGAATTCTTAATCTCAATCAAACAATGGTTAAGGTAGTGGATTTTGTTAATGAATATTCAACTAAAGATGAGTACTGACTTATCTTGGAATGTTTTACTATAAGTGTTCTTCTTTGTCAGTCTTTCAACTTCCTATTTAATTAAGTCAAGATCAGATGCAATATTTGAATTTATACCTTAGATTAGTGGTTCTATAGTAACATTCAATTCTCTTGCATTTTTTCTTTGGGGTACCTTTTAGCATGCTTTCTATCATTTATCCTTGTTCTCATTTGATCCTTTGGTTTTAATGAATTTTTTAATTTCCAAAAAAATGTATAGAGATATGATTCGTTTTAATTATATAGTCAAACTTATAAATAAATACCTCTTTTTTGTAATAGCTTAGACATCCTAAAATACGGAGAATTCTTCATGTATTAAATTCTTCCAAGTTTTTATATAATGTTAGTGTAACCTTTGTAAAAGGGGTAGTCTCTCAAGCTTCTAATTCTTGGGTTGTGGATTTGATCATCCAATAATGTCTAGTATATACTAAACCATTCTACTCTTCAAGAGAATCATAATAATACAAACCACTTCTTTAGATTACTCCGTTCACATACCCGCGAGCCATTAAAATATTGGCATATAAATTTAAAATTTTGGTTATCAATAGATTTAAGACAAACTAAATGACATTTCCTTACCTTAATCTAGAAAACAGCGTCATCTTAAACTATAACATATAGCAGCCCAATTAGCATCACCGCTATATGTGCTCATATGATTCATTAACTCATTGCCATATGTCATCAAGTTAGATGCCATATCAACTTAAAAGGTTCCATATGGTACTACATCATCGTATGTCAATCGCAAAATCAATTCTGGGTCTTGCGATCTTCCATGTCATGTTCTGTGTCATTCTCTCAATGTCAGTACCTTTAAACCAATTAACCAAACTTTGACTAACCAGTTCAGCTATTTTCTTACTAATTTTTTCTCAACTCATACCAATTTCTAAAGTTTTTAGCTATTTTAAAATTACTTTTAGTTCAAATTAATCAAATTCTATCTTTATAAATACATTTCTTCGTTTTTTTGTGTTTTTCAAGCCTCGTTATTAAAAATCTGTGTCTTCTGTCCACTACAACTACTTCTAAAAGTCAATAATACATTCCTCAATCAATAAATGTAATCATTGATGGATCCAACTACTATTTGCAAGTTGAGAAAATGTGCATCTTTCTCAAACATAAACTTCTTTGATATATTATTACTAGAGAAATACCTAAACATAAAACTTCTTTGATATATTATTACTAGAGAAATACCTAAGCATACTCAAAGGCCAAATAAAGTATAATATATTTATAGAGTATCTAGTATCATAGGATGGTATGAATCGTCACATTCTAACATGGTTTTACAATACATATGCCAAAGTAGTTAACAAACACAATAACATCAATCCAGTAAAAATTTCATTAATACATGAGATTTGAGGAGGTCCAATAATACATAGTCTTATTCTTAACATATGTCAAAGTAGTTGATCTTTATTTTTGATGGCTTGATGCCGTTAAAAATCTAATATATTTTTAAAATGGTACTATTATATTTTTTGATGATGTTAATCAATTTCATCTTTATAGATGACTTCATCCCATGAAACAATAGCTTATCCAAATTATCTATAGTTATATGTTTAAATTATAAGGACTTTAAAATCAATTAACACTTGGAGATACTACTTAAAATAATTCTCAAGCCATCACTATTTATGTTGATCTTCATGATTGAAAGCATATTTAGCATTTGTTGATGACCTTCAAAGACAAGTTTGATCCTATCTACAGCTGTCCTCTTTATCAAGAATCTCTGTTAAGTCCTAATACTATAATTAAAGAACTAATTATCAAAAGATCTAGTTCAACATCCTTCAATTGGAGAAATACGTACCATCTATTAATGTTGTTTTTTCCACCCATACCTCTTTTTATTGGACATCTCAAAATTTAGTTAAGAAAAAGGCATTTTTTTAATAATATAAAAAAGAGTGGTCATCACATTTCTTAATGTAAGAAATGACATAAATAAGGTAACTTTTCGAAGTCCTCTTAATCTACTATTACTATTGTTACCACATAGGATGCAATGGAGAATACATCTTCTAAATTATCCTTAAAAGATTTTTGGGCCTTTTAAAAGCAACTTCCACTTTAACCCAATTATAGTATTATTTCCTCTCTTGCTTTGTCTGTCACATCAGGTACTTCCTCTTTATAGGATCTTGATTATGGTTACAGTGACCGCTTGAATTCCAACTTCTCTATATTTAATTCCTCATGAACTCCCTCAATTCAATATTTTGTCCATATTATCGATAACTTTCAATTTAAGGCATAGTAGTCATGGGAAGAACCAAAACCTAGGCTAAGAGAGTAGTTATGGTGACCTGTAGAGAACCACCGCGAAAATCTACCTCCTCATTAATGTAGGTGTCACCAACATATATTCTTGACTGCAATGCACCTATAAACCATCCTCTAACCCTTTCACCAAATAATTCTCCCCAGCTAGAACAACGATAAGAAATCCCTCGTTGAGATCCAAAATGAAAAAAAGGAAGTGTGTAAAATTGGTTCTTAAATTAAAGCTTAAAATAAGAGGTTTCAACACGTTCTAGGATAAACAGGATAAAAAAGGTATGAAGAACTTTGTGAATGTAAAATATTTGCTTATAAGTATATTCATATCCATACATTATAAAAATTGCATATCATAGAAGAATTTGAAGCTTTGGTAAATCAAGTGGGTAGTTATACTTATGTCAATGTGCAATTACCTGCTTTTATTGAACTGACACGAAAGTTTTATACAACCTTTTAGTTTAGTGACGAGCTTGACCTTATTTTAATTGTAAAGGGGACTATTGAATTTAGGATGATGGAAAGGGAATTCTCTTTTTCAATTCCTAAATTCAGTATTGCAATGGGGTTCATTAAAAAGGCTTATGCTAAGAAGGATTTGTTCATAAATTTAAATTGTGATTACTTTTCTTACTTTCAACCTTTTGAATTATAAAGTGAATGATTTGTTGATTCTGTAATATATAACTCAAGTTCCTTAAAAAGTTTATATCTAAAGAAACTAGTTTTGAAATAGTTACAACATTTCTTAGCCTACAACTTTTCATAATGATGACATAGTACAGGGACTTTAGCTAGGTTATTGGTTGAGTATAAAATTATGTTATATGATTTAAAAGAAACATAAACCTTTATTCTTATATTCTTACATCACTTAAATAGTCGTTAATTTATATTTACTTGATTTTTCTAATACTAATATGCATATTGCTTATGAGATGGAACCTTTGGATCTAAATTGTTTAGCTAAGATGGGACTCATCACACAATAGTTTGATGAGAGTTTTGATTTTGTTCTACCTAGTTCATTTGATAAGTCTTTTAGGACATTCCAATATAATAGACCTTCAGCTGCAAAATGGCCATCCATAATTTGTCCTTTTCCTTAACTTAATAGATTATTCTAGTTTGATTAAACAGGATTGGGAGAAACTTATATCGAATGGAGCATAATATGATGACTTCTTTCTTAGATTAAAGGTTCATGCATCCTTTGTCACCTTCTCTATTCTACTTCACTACCCCATACAAAAAGAAAAACAGGGCAATTTCTTCTTCTCCCTTCTTTTTACTTCCTATTTCATGCTTTAATTTAAACATCGAGGATAATGTTTTAGATAGTTGTGGGAGTGGCACACTTTTTCTAATTTTGTGTTAATTTTGAGTTTTTAGGTTGTTTGACCATTCTCTTTTAAATTCTTGTTTTTACCTAATTCTTTTAAAAATTAATGAAATAAGATTTGCCAAAGAGATTTTAACCAAATTATTTTGAATGAAATAGACTTTGTGTGCAAAATTAGACTCAAATTGATTAAGATGAAGGCTAAATACTTTGATAAGTTTAAATAGTTAAGGTACTCATTTAGACAAAAAGATACAATTGATTCATGAAGTATTGCATGAAGTTTAGGTGAATTAGTTTGAAACACGTGAGCATTTAAACCTTCAAAGATAGAAGCATCTTATGTTTATCCATTTTTCTTTAGTGTGTGATTTTATGTCATTTGGATACCTCTAAACCAACTTGAATTACTATGATTATATGAGATTTAAATATTATAAAGGCCCTCCTTGTTTCAACTACTTAACTTAAAAATCCATCATTTATAGTTGTCCTTAGTTCAACCCCTTTTGAGCTAATTATAATCCGTTTCTTTGTAAGTTAAGCCCACATCACATGTCCAACTTATCATATGTCATATCACCCAGCTACACATCCTAATAAAGAATTTCTAAAGTTATTTAGGGAATTAGAAAAACTTTGCTTTAAAGTTTATTTTCCAAGCTACTCATTTTGTATTAAATTTGAATAATGACTTATTTTCGTATCAATGATTTATAAATAAAAAAGAATAATTACAATCATAGTATATTTACATTAATAGAGGAGTACTTAGCCACATGCCATTTTTAGCCATACACTTTGTTTGAATGTCTTATTAATATATGTAGTTTTAGCCTATAATTTTCCCTTTTCCAACCCTTAACCCAAGAACCGTTACAACCATCTAATAAAATTCCTTTTGATTTATGTCTTTATCTATTCATGGTGAGAGATATTTGGTGTATGTGCAAGTTTACAATGGTGTATTTCTTGTGACAAGAGTTTGAGAGTAAACGCTTAAATCTAAACACTTGTGTGAAAGAGCAAACACTTAGATAAAATTCACCAAGGATTTATGCATAATTTGATTAAGATTGTTTTCAATCGTTTATTTTCACATTTTTTGGTGAAAATTAATTTTGGTGCTTGTTAATATTACAATTTCACTTGGTAAGTATTACAATTTTCATACTTCACATCTCCAAACATGACCAAATATGAGTGGAAATCATTAAAGTTATGAACTAGGGGATCCAAAGAATCACAATAACAAGATTTTCACACAGGGTCAAGTGTGATTATACATAAAGCTAAGGTGTGAAGGAGCAAATCATCCCATCTTCTAGCTACATTTTCTAGTTTCTCAATATACTCTTTTTCCTCCTTTCTTTAGTAAATATTAGAGTAGTCTTTCTTCAGATGCTAGTATAGGAATAGCCATTGTTGACAAAATCTTTTATTACTGGTCAAAGAAAGTGAAATGATTTTTAGAAGTTTGAAAATTCGGAGGCAATTAGGTCATATCATAGAGTTTTTTATTTATGGTCGAATAAAGTGAAATGATTTTTGGAACTTTGAAAATTCAGAGGCAATTAGGTCTTATCATGGAGTATTTTATTTATTCATATATTGGATTGCGTTTCTGTGCTTTGTTTTGATTACTATTTTTGATTGATTTCTAAGGTACATAATTATGGTATTAATTAAAATGATCATTTACTAGATTAAAGTTTAAAGACTTGAAAGTTCAATTCTTTTAATTATTTGTAAGAACTAGGAGTTTTAATTTGCCGTATTATAAATTATTAGTCTTAAGAAAAGCATTTTACTAGATGAAATGTAACTGCTATTGTTTTATTATCTTGCTTTGATGGTCTTCGTTTTTTAAAGCTAATTTTTAATTAAATTTTGGATCATATTTAAAGTTATCAAACAATAAGAGTTAATTGAATTACATGTTTTCGATTAATTAATTATAAGAAAAATAGATATTTAATCTCACATCGAATATATGATTAATAAATTATTTTTGTGATACTAATCAATTGTAGTTCTAAGGAATGGAAGCAAGCGTAAGCCAAGGTTTGTTTTATTTTCGTTATTACAAAATTTCTCAACCTCCCTTTTATCAATTATTTTCTTCTGTAACGGTTAACAAACAAGAGTTCTTCGTGGTATAGATGACATGTTTGATGACTGCAAGAATTTAGGAGTTAATTTGGGTATAGATGACAGTTACACAAACATATATGACGAGCGATTGTCATAGATGGCAACCATTTACCAGCTATAGAGTTGGGTACCTTCTAAAAATCTATTAGAAACTCTAACAAAATCAAAACAATTCTCTCCAATTGATTGATGTGAGAATATATATTAAAAAGGAGATAAAAGATTGTAGGAGAATTAATATTTGAAAACTGAAAACGACAATAATTCTAAAGTCAAACACTTCGTTTTTCGGATTAATTTTAAAATTTTCACA
>JAOTJB010139268.1:0-19211 GCA_027123815.1 Erythroxylum minutifolium | reverse complement strand
CTCGCCCTCTCAGTTTGTTACCAAATTATTAAGAACATATATTTAATCACAAAATAACTCAAATAAAACACAATGAATCAATTTTCATAAATCTCAAGAATAAAATCTTGAAGGTGAGTTTAAACAAAACTTGACATTCAGCAACAACTATTCTCAATAACTATCCCGAGTTCATGCATCAATAAAATTTAAAGACAAATAAAAATACTGTCGAAATAGACTCATGGAGGTAGCGACTATGGGAAAACACCTGTTCTAGGAAGTACTTCGCATCAAGCTTCATCTCTGTGTCTCTCTTCCTTTGTCTCCTTCCTCAAATCACTCAATAGTTCTCTAGGGTTTTAAATTTGTTGATGAGACAAACTCTGTCCAAGGCTACTCTTTCTGTCTAGTAATGTTCTTTTTATATCTTAGAAGCCCTATGTTTAATTCGGGCTTGAAATGGTCTAAAAAATCACGCAAAACTCAAGTTTTTGTATCAGTCCAACACAGGCCACGATTGTGGCCCTACCTGCCATGATCGTGGCCAGTGCCTAAACCTTTCTATCACGATCGTGGTCTGACATATAGCTCTTTGTCACGATCATGGCCCAAAGTGCACGATCATGGCCAGGGCCTTTTTAGCTCGCCTCTTTCTGTCACGATCGTGGCCTGTTGTGCCACGATCATGGGCCGTGTTTTTAGCCCGAAACTCTCTGAAACTTCTCCATTCTTCGCCGTTTACCCTGAAACACTAACAAACCTATCAGGGTACCTCAAAAATATAACATATAAGCTCAAAGACTCATACTAACCGATAAAAACAATTAAACACATAAACTAACACAATTGAAACCTAAATACACACTAAACACTCAAAATAACACTAAATACTTAACAAATCAAACGTAAAACACAATGCAAATCACAACTATCATGCATCAAACAATATCTCATTATATATTCTTCTCCTTACAAAAATCCATATGGAATTTAGTTAGGGAGGTATTCACCAAAGAATCTTATTCCTTATAAGTAAATAAGAAAACTTAAATCTCACCACATTAATCTCATCGAAGTGCTTCAATATTCTCAATTCTTAATTTCTACCTATATTTAAATACTTTAAACTTTTCAAAATTTTAAATCAACATTTCACTTAATTCATATGACTTTATTATATATATTAATTACTAAATATAATGAAATAAAAATATTCATCCTTTTATGAATTGTTATTGCATCCAACACATCACTTGTATAACATTCAATAATTCAATACCATCAATATCATTTCACCAAAGGTTACTTCAATTATTATCACATTAATCTCATTGAAGGAGTTCAATATTCTCAATTCTTAATTTCTAACTATACTTAAACACTTTAAATTTTTCAAAATTTTAAATCAATATTTCACTTAACACATATGAATTTATTATATAAATTCATTACTAAATATAATGAATTAAAAATATTCATCCTTTTATGAATTGTTATTACATCCAGCACATCACTTGTATAACATTCAATAATTCTATATATATATATTAACCAACTTGGGATAAAAAGGATAGTCTCATTTTTCTAACATTGTATTCTTTCCACTTATGTTAAGTATAACTCTCCTTTTATCCAACACATAAAATATATTTGTATAAACTTGAATTACTAATTTTGCTTAACTATCTATTTCTTATAATACCTTGAACATTGTAATAATTTTAAACCCAAATTCAATATTAAATACTTAACAACATTAGTTAGAAATATATATGATCTTTATCATGTCCTGTATTAATAAAAAAATGTCATACAATCATTGTTTATTCTAATGACAACTATTATCACACTATTAGCAAATGCCTTTAATTATTGTCCATATTTATGCTTTTAGTAGGCTAAATTGAGTGGAACAAATTCATCAAGGTACTTTATATAACTATTTGTATTATGGTATCACAGTGTTGACATCCATCTTTCATGTTGCTATTAAAGTTTATAAGATATTAGGCAACTCAAAATTTCATTACATTTTGTCATCTATATGATATCAACATATCTCTAAAACTTTGTCATCAAATCCTCAATAAGGAATAACAATATTGTATAATAAACATACAACTTTCTTTTAATCCTTCTAAGAACTCTTCTCAAACCTAACATGCATTCAAGAGACTTGGTTTACTAATTCTTAGTATCAGTAATAATAAAAATGGTCATTTTAATTAAATAAAATAAATGTTAAGATAATTAGATTATATATCATGAAAACAAAATAAGATTAGGATTCTAATTATATATTTAGATACTGCCACTATTTTATTATTAATAATAGCCCTTGCTACTATTATAAAAAGATTACTCTAAACTCTCTAGAGGGCTAGGATCCCATTGAAATTTAGCTGATATTGAGCTTGCTCAGACTAGTAGGTAACAACTTTATTAATCACATCTCATATGACTTATAGATTTATTAGATAGCAACTCTTTTCAAACCATATCTTATATATTATTCATGACCTTACTTCTAAATTCATATGATTATAAGTTTGCTAATCCTAATCATACAAATTTAGTTAAATATGACCTATTATTATAAGAATAAGGTTAAAGTAGCCTTAAGTTTGCTTAATAAACCTAATAATAAACAAAACTCTAGTTTATTCTTATAGTAATGGAAAGGCACAAGAAGACAATATTTTCTTAATATTTAACGAGGGATTTGGTTTTTGATGGTCTCATTAAACAAATATTATATCTAAAATGTCATACAATTTAAACATGTAATTCCTCATGCAAATATAATCAAATTATAAGCATGAAACATTATTTGGTTCTAATTATCGATATAATCTCCATAATCTAAAATAATGTTTCCAACTCTTTGGATAATTAACTTAAATTAAACTTTTGATTCCTAAATAAATCAAAATCCTATTCCAAATAGAAATTCAATTTAAGTTGGAAATTTTCAATTTTAATTTAAAACTATTTCTAATTATCTTGAATCCTTTAAAGAATTTCATTTAAAACAATTTTTAACAAGTTACTATTCTCAATATTATAATTTTAAAAAACTTCTTTTTTAAAATTATAATGTTGAGAATAGTAACTTGTTAAAAATGTTCTAATCCAAATAGAAAACCATAATATAATTAAAAATAACCTTTCCTTAATTAGAAAGCTTCTACTTCTCTTAGGGATGACATTCTTCCTCTTCTCCATCTCTCTTGCCTCTGGTCTTGCAAACTGCTTACTAGTTTCCATTTTTCATCACCTTTTTGCTTCATCTGCTTGCTTACCACTTCTCCTTTAATCCCTTTCCCCACTCCTCTTTCAACATATTTCTCCTCTTTGTCATCCTTTTCCTTCCTTTATCCCTTAGTTTCTTGCTTATTTCTTGCTTCCCTATTTACTCTCCTTCTAAATTCTTCTCCTCGCTAGATCTTTAGTCCTAATTTGGAGAGGTTTAGCTCCTCCCTAATTCTACAACCTTCTTTAGTATTGAAGGGGCAGAAATTAACTCTTTAGATCATTATTTCTATTTAAAGCAAATATTATTTAAAATCCTCCTATATAGACCATAAACTTTTCTTTTCTTAGCTATGTTTGACAACTCTTAACATCTAGGACCAATTTTGGTAAATGATTTCTCCTTTCCATCCTCCTTTGTAGCCCTAGTAACTACTTAGTAAAAGCCAAAAAATCAACCCCTTTATATTGCCTGACCTATATGGAAATAGGTGGATAGACTATACTTTTGAATATTGAACTCCTAACTGCACTAATGGATGCACAAATTCTCTCTAAATATTGAGGTCCTTAAATTTGAGGCCAAGACTTGAAATGTTACTTTGATTAGTTTTTTCATAGGCAAACACCCACCTTTTCCTTATGTAAATAGTTAGGCTTAAAGGTTTAGAAGGAAATATGATTGATTAAGGTGCTCCTTTTAGAAGACAACCTCATTTTATTCAAGATCACTTCAAAGTCTAAGGCAAAAAGGATAGTAGAAGATGGGCCATGACACCTTACAACCACATTTATTTTTTTGCAAACATGGAGGCTAGGGATGAACCGACAAAAGGTGAGACATAATAATGTTTTTAAATGGATTAACTTTCATAATATACCCCTATAGTATTGTTCTATAAAAGGGATAAGCATGCTAGTAAGCTATATAGGCAAACCTTTATGTATGAATGAAAACATAGCCAAAAAAAAGAGGATATGGTTTGCTAGCTTGTAAGTTAGTGTTGACATAAAGAGTGACCCTTTTAACATCATATCATTAATAAGTTAGTGTTCATATATTTGTGCATTTTTGTTTTATTTGATTTTTATTGTTTATGGTATTTAATTTTTTCATATTATATTTTTAGGTTGTAGTTACCTTATCTTGAGTAAAAGGAACAAATTGGGATGAGTTGGGGTATTTTTGAGTTATTTTGACCAAGTTATGAAAAAAATAAATATCAACAGGGCACTAACTCACTCTTGTTGATGGTACATGATTCTAAAGAATTACAATGTCTCTAGATACTCTTGCATTTTTGTTTTGGATCTGAGAGTTTCTTGATTGTTAATTATCATGGCCACCAATACATCTGTGTTAATGCTCGTGTACCACCCAGAACCTTAATTTTTGAACTATAAAAGGCAAAATTAAGAGAAAAGCAAGAGAGAGGCTCGTGAAATACAAATTGAAAACCTAGGACATCATAAAGAATGAAGAAAAAAATAAGGAAACACAATCAAAATGGATTTCAATCAATTTAATTATTTAATGATTTTATTTTATTTAATTCATTCTTTAATTCCATTGAGGTCAATTATATGTTTTTAATTATTCTTGAATTAATATTGCTAGAATGTTAATTTATGCATGACTTTATGCAATTGAGATTGAGAAATCCTTTGTATGAATAGATTTAGCAATTACACGCAAACCTAGAGATATGTAGACATAACACTTTTGAATTAGGGTCAAACCTAATAGTGAAATTCATAAATCAATTAATATAATTCCAGGGGTTTTAATTAGAAAGAGATTTCAGTTAAACAATTTAGATGTTAATTGTTTTAAGAAAGATATTAGCATAATTGAGGAATTTTCATGGTCTAATGAACTATAGATTAAAATTGATTAATCAAATCATGATTGTATAAGAAGTCTCGGGGGAGATTCGGATTCCAAGTGCCACTGTCTTCTTTGATTTTTTTGCTAGGTTAATCTTTTTTAGTTAGTTAATTATGTTAATTTATTTTAGTTTATTATTTTAATTTTGAATTTGACTATATAATGATTTTATTTTATTTAATTAATTCTTTAATTCCATTGATATCAATTATATGTTTTTAATTATTCTTGAATTAATATTACTAGCATGTTAATTCATGCATGACTTTATGCAATTGAGATTGAGAAATCCTTTGTATGAATAGATTTAGCATAGTTGAATTTGCATGCAAACTTAGAGATATGTAGACAAAAATCTTTTGAATTAGGGTCAAACCTAATAGTGAAATTCATAAATCAATTAATATAATTCTAGGGGTTTTAATTAGAAAGAGATTTCAGTTAATCAACTTAAGATTAGATGTTAATTGTTTTAAGAAAGATATTAGCATAATTGAGGAATTTTCATGGTCTAATGAACTATAGATTAAATTGATTAATCAAATCATGATTGTATAAGAAGTCTTGGGGGAGATTCGGTTTCCAAATGCCACTGTGTTCTTTGATTTTTTGCTAGGTTAATATTTTTTTAGTTAGTTAATTGTGTTAATTTATTTTGGTTTATTATTTAATTTTGAATTTGATTAATCATATGCACCATAATTTTTTAGACTAGATAATAGAGAGAAGCTAAGTAATAGTAATTCTAGTCCTCCTAGGATTGACCTGTACTTGCTAGTGCTAGTTATAGTTACACTGTATGCTTATAATTAAAACTAAATCATCAACCAACATGCTATTTCCAATTGGGGAATATTATGAACTTGTGGAATTGAATGATTAGACCAAGTAAACATTAAGTAAGATGAGTGGAGAATTTGAGGCTAAGAAATGTGACAAAACTCCCAGGAATTAGTAAAAAAGTAAGGACTTAAAAGTGAGGCCTCAGGAAACTGATACTCAAATTATGGACTTATAGATGATTCAAAAAATGAAATAAATATAAGCTAGGAGTCTATTTTAGGTCTCTTCTAAAGATTTTCAAAAACTAGGGCAATAAAAATATGATTATGAATAGGGCTAAAGAAACTAGTGTGACTAACATAGTAGACCAAAAGAACCAAGATAGATAACTTGCTTCTCTAAAAATATAGGATAATGCCCCAACCCCTATACAAACTCAAGAGAAAGAGGAAAATAGCTTTGGAGAGTTTAGTATTAAAACTAAGAGTAGGTCAAGTAAAAAGAAAAGACCCAAAGGATCTAATCTTTAAAACCGATGTCAATAATGGAATAAAACATTAGGGGGCTAAATTACCTTAGAATACTATCAACATTTAGACATTTTGTTTTTGATATCAAACTAGTATTTATAAGGAACTTAAAGATTTTGTTAAGAAAGGAAAAAAATCTTAAAACTAAAGTGTATAGGAAAACAGTGGTCTTTTATTTCTTACCAATTACACCATTAATATGGTAGAGTAATAATAGCTTTTAACTCTAAGAGGTTAAGGTTAATATGCTAGAAACCAATGATTAGCTGGTACACCTCCTAGCATCCTTTCTATAAGTAAATGACAGCTTCCTTGCCTCCTTTGTTTATGGCTCAAATATCTCCTTTTAGAGACACTTACTATAGGAGAGACCAACTAGAGTATATGCCTCAATTTAGGAATTATGAATTATTATAGGAGATTTTAACAATGTTCTTTATAGATTCGAAGCTAAGGGCTACATTTACTAGAAAAATCATACAAATGACCTTAAAGATTGGGTGGAAAAATAGAATTAACATACCTTAAGATGGAAACATATACTTAGAGTAACAAATATAGCTATAAAATTATCCTTAGTGAAGGAATTGGACTGAACAATGGTGAATTAAGACTGGCTCAAGAAATTCCCTAGTAGTAATGCTTATTTCTTAAACCCGTACTCTTAGACCATTCCTTTATTTGGATCAAGGTCCTTTTGAAAAAGAGTAAGAGACAATAAAATTTTTTGCTTTAATAAATTTTTAATGGATGCAGAGGGCTTTAAAGAAGCAATTAATATAAGATCGAACCATATTGTCCAAAGATATAAGGAATTCATTTGTATTAAAAAAGGAGAAACTAAATTTTAAGTTAAAGAAACTCAATGCTAAGAGATCACCAAACACTAAATTGAAAGTTGTTAAAGCTAAAGAACACCTGGAAAAGATTCAAGAGCTTCTTAACTAATAGCGACGTAACCCATTTTTGCTAAAGAAAGAAAAGGAAGCCATATACATACATATATATATATATGTATGTATATATGTATACTAAAGAACACCTGGAAAAGATTCAAGAGCTTTTTAACTAATAGCGAGGTAACCCATTTTTGCTAAAAAAAAAGAAAAGGAAGCCATATATGTATATATATATATACATATATGCCTTAACTTTCCATAATTCTTTACTAAAATAACTTTCCATAATCCTTAACCTTCTCTTCTAGATTTAGGAGTTGGGTTACTAGATGTATAACCTTAACTTCCTTTAGTGTTCTAGTAAATAGAGAGTCTACACACATCTTTAGGGGGAATAAGGGACTTAAGCAAGGCCCCCCCATATCCCCATATCTATGTATCTTTTACATGAAGGCTTTAGCTAGGTTGGTGAAACATAGCATCTCAATAGACCCTAACTTTAAGTTTCATAGTAGACGTAAAAGGTTAAGAATGTTCAACTTGTGTTTTGCTTACAACTTGCTCTTACTCTTAAAATCCAATGACAAATCAATAAGCACCATGATGATTTCTCTACATACCTTTAATAAAAAGGCTTCAAGAAAGATAAGATAAAGGTTAATAATAGGGTTATAATCAATGAAAATTGCTAAGGCTCAAAATTGATTAGTCCTAAGGGATAAAATATGGTAGGGTAATTATTAAGAAAATAGGCTAAACAATTGTTGAAACTAAACAAGTTTGTCACTTTAATATTTCTAAGTTAATATATGTGGTTTTAACATGCATAATAAGAGCAAGTTTTAGAATTATTCAACTATCCATGATAAAAAACATACAAGAATAAAAGAGCTTAAATATTGGAGTATTGCTCAAGCTTAAAAGCTTAAAAAACAAAATATAGTCTTATATGTGTAAATAATATGTAATTTTCATTCAAATTGACTATCTCAGTGACTAAAAAAAATATAACTTATAACAGGAAGTTTATTCTAACTTTCATCCTTATGTATACTAATTCAATTCAATAATTAATAACAATTTCAAATATTTATGGATAGATTTTAACTAATTTAGGATATTAGTTAATAAAATTCAATAACAAAGATTATAATAAACTTTAAGAAATCCCTCCCCAACATTTAAAATAGTAGATCGTCCCTAATGTACATAATATAAGGAAATATGAATAAAAAGTGAGAAAGTGTAGGAATTTGGTACTTCCTTAAGTAATAAGAATTTCATAATGCCCTTATTTGCTTTCCTGAATTTCCAAGGCTACAAAACAAAATGCCCTTAAGTCTAAAAGTATCTTCTTTGATTGCAAATGGTGAATGGTAGGCCAACTTTAGAGGTTTTCTATCCCTTATGGCTTACCTTCTCCTATTATCTAATACAGGGGAGGAGGATCATATCACATGGAAACTTACTTCAGATGGTGTTTTCTCTAACCAATCATGCTATGGACTCCTTTCTAATAGTTCAATGGTGGTCCCGTGGTTCTCTTTTGTATGGCACAATACCATCAGTCCCAAAGTAACCATCATCACTTAGCTAGCTATCAAGAATCGACTCCAAACTATGAATCAATGGCATGGTAAGGTTGATGAATTATGTGTTCTTTGTAACATGAATTCTGAAGACCGTGACCATTTATTCTTCCAATGTAATTACTTAAAAGCTATTTGGAGTCGTATTATGCACTTGTTACCTAATCAATATGGTAACTATGATTAGGTATTCGTATTGCATTAGGTCATAACCAAATTAAGGAAAGGAGCTCTAACCTTTTTACAGCAGCCTTCTCTATGTCCATATATAACATTTGGAAAGAAAGAAATAGTCGTAGATTCACTGACGTAAAGGAAGAGAAATATCAACTAGCCGATATAATTATCAACCAAATATGATTGGGCATTTTTTCCAAAGATGCACAAAGGTTACTCTTTACAGACATGAAGAGAAAATGGAAACCCTAAATTTTTGAAGCTTTTCACTTTGATTTGATCTTCTTATTGCGTTTTCTTTGATATCCTTTGTAAATATAGAGTAGTCGCATTTTTTTTAAAACTTTGAACTCATTTTATTGTTGTAATAGTTTCCTCTATTGAAATTCACCATTCATTTATTAAAAAAATAATTTTAAAATTCTAATTTCGATAAGGTTCTATCCTATCTAAGATACAATCATCTTTACAAAATATGAATGAGAACGGATAAAAATTAAAATAGAAAATAACTAAAAATATGGAAATAAAAATTGCATAAAATAACAAAAATATAATTTTCAGACAAAAGAAAATAATAAAATAAAGATAATAAGAAAAAGAAAATTAATTGGAAAAAGAAAAGAAACACCCAAATTAAAGCATTCCCCTATCCTACTGTGACTCTAGCATATTTGTTGATGGAGGGTCCTAAGGTCATATGTCCTTAAAATGTGGACGAGTTGTTGATGATGTACCTGCTCCAGATGATGAAGGTTGAAAAGTCACGCCTTGATGGCTCACCATCTGCATCAAAAGATCTCCCATCCATCTAATAGATGTCTCGATCTAGCCTATCTGCTCCATGATCTCCTCTTATTGTACTCAGATAGTCTGTTAAGTACAAATGAGTTTCCCTATTTGTCTCTCCAATCTAGCTATCTTTAGCTGGTTCCAATATGGTGTCTACACCCTGGGTACTCCAGCACTATCCTCCTTATTTACCTTCCCTCTCGTCTATGATGGTAGCGAATGCAACTACAGTGCTTGCTTCACTATGTGTGGCTCCTCCCTAGCTCCTCTCAATTTTTCTGGCTCATCAAGAACCCTAATTAGGCAGTAGATATCACTTGTAGGTCCCTGCCATCTACATACCATATGCATGCGTTTTATGACATCAAGGTTTAGCGCTACCATGGTACCATCAGCTACATCATTGGTAGTTTATTGAAGACATCATCTATCATGCAAGTTTATCAATAAGTGTAAATTGCATCGTGTTTTAAGGCATAGTTTAATATGTTTTTAGTTGTTAATTCAATCATTTAGTATGTATTTAGGTTAGAATTATGTTAGCTTGTTAATTATTTATGCTTTAAGTGTTTTATGGGTTAGAACAAGTCTTTGAGCTTAAATATTATGTTTTTAAGGTACCTTGATATGTTTGCTAGTGCTTTAGGGTCAACATCGAAGAATGGAGAAGTTTCGAAGACATTCGGGCTGAAAAAATAGCCTACGATCATGACAAAAGCACAGAGTTAGCCAAATGGCTTGTGTCAGGCAGATGCTCAGACATGCAAGAATGTCAAGTTTCGAGGAATTTTTTGGACCTTTTGGACCCTCAAAAAACCCTAGGACTGCTCAAAACACAAAATAATATTTAAAGAACAAGAGCATAAGCCATGTTAAGAAACCCTAGAAGAAATCATCAAGAGATAGAGGAAGAGAAGAAGAAAGAGAGAAGAGGAGAAGAAGCTGACCCTACGTAATTCCTGGATTAGGAGGTTTCTGGACGTCACTACCTCCCATCATCCATTTAGATTGTATTTCCTATTTAGTTTCAATTTTATTATTGTATAGAATTGGATTGAACAGTTGATGATAGGATCTAGAATGTTGAAGATGTTATAAACTCACATTCAGAATTTTATTAGTGAATTAATGAAAATCTGATTGTTTATGTGTTTAATGGATATATTGTGGTTTAATGCTGTAATTGCATAATTCAATAATAAACTGAGAGGATGACTTGAATGAAAAACAATTAAATTGGACTAATGATAGTTAGGTGATTTAATAGAGACAAGAATTGAATCAGATCGAGAAATTGTGCTAAGAGAGATCTTGCATAGGTTTCTGATAGTTTATTAGAGAACTTCAGAACTAATTAGGGTTTTGGATAGGTTATGAATTGAGTGATTGCAACCTCCATAATATGATTAGGGTTTATGATTTAGGTTTAATTGTTATAATTCGAGAGAGAGTAATCCACCCTAGGATAGTCTGGAACCAACAATCTGATAACTTATAATTAGTTAGGTTAGCATTAAGGATAGGTAAAATTTCCTTTCTCTCAATTGGTAATTTCTTTTGATTGATTCTTGGGTATGTTGCAATTGCTTAGTCATCATTATTTTCATATTTGATTCTTAAATTGATTGATTGAATTAAATTCTAGTATTAGTTTTGTGTAACTTGAATTGCTATTATTGTTTATAGCCTTAGAATTTAGGATTAGATTAACTCTCTCCTCGTAGGGTCGACAACTTTGGTACTACACTAACGAACCGTGCACTTGCGGATTATCGAGGGTTAATAATTAAAACTTACATATAACCAAACCTCTGACCAAGTTTTTCATGTCATTGTCAGGGAGGCAATTAGTTTAGTTATTTAGTCTAAGTATTTTTTCGCCTTTTTAAAAAAAATTGGGCATAAAGTACACAATACATCAACTTGGATATCACTGGACAATAATGGGGAATCTCAATAGTTAAATGCCAAGAAGAGATAAAAAGAATGATCATAGAGGATGTATATTATAGGGAGCAAAAGTCTCTTGCAGATTTCAATGAGCCCCAATTTAGTTAGGGAAATCAACATCCTTATATAAACCTATACACTTTAGGGTAACAGAACCACCCAAAATTTTATTGTTCCAATAATATAAGTGCTCATATGGGACATCAAGACCTATTTGAATTTTAGCAAGATGAGTCCAGTTCATGGGATTCTAAATTGGACAAAATCATGGATAAGCTAATAGACATGGAAGAGAATCAGAAGAAACTAGAAGAGCAATTTGATCAAGTAACAAAAAATCATGCTATTTCTATTCACAACTTAGAGATTCAAGTAAAACAACTTTCTCGTGAATTTTGTAAGAGAAGTGTGGAAGACTTTCTAAACAATATGGAATTATATCAATGAGATCAATATAAGGCTATCACACTTAGAAATGGGGAAGAACAAGAAGAACCTATGGAAGGCCATGTTGAACCCTATCTTGTAGAAGACAAAGACGATGAAAGAGGATGAAGAAAATAATAACAACTCTCCCTATTATTCCTTAGATCTTAGTATGTCGTGCTTAAACATCGAAAAAACTTAGGTAGTGTCCATGAAGAGAACCTTATCATTCGGATTAGTGATGACCAAGTGATATTCAATATGAATGATGTATTAAAGAATCCAGAGGAGGGTGACTCATTCAGAAAAAATTGATGTGCTCAATCTTTGAAGGAATGAGCGGATGAAGAGCAGATGACAACGGATATCAAGTTTGAAGAAGCTATGGAAGTCTCTGTTCAAGAAGCTAAAGAAGAAGAGGAGATAAGGGTGAATGAGGACAAACCAAGAAGAGAAAAACTCACTTTCTTATCGAGCAAACAGTTGGATTCCACGAAAGATTTAGGGAGTTTTGTTATTCCCTGTTTTGTTAATAATTTGCTCGAACAAAGGACATTACTAAGCTTAATTAGTTTTCATAATGTTATCAATGTTGTCCTTCTGATTATTTTGCAATTTGTAGTTTACTTAAAGGCTACAAAACTATTATTGAATGAAAAAGGAGGAAGAAAGCCAGTCATAATTTATCCCAACTAAGTTTCCATGGTTAAAGCATCTAGCTACTAACATTAAAAGAAGCATTGCATGGGAGGCAACTCACGGATTATTAATTCCATGTTATTTCCTTTGAGTTTGAGATAGTTTGAATTCCGTAGTTAGGTTATTTCATTTCCAAATAAGGTAAGGAAGGCATAGGACTTCAACATGAGTTGATGATCAAGGAAGTAAATAAAAGGGAGGTGAAAGAGCTATAAAGAGTTAGAAAGTGATCACAGGAATGTGTAGAAGGACAAAAGAAGAAACAAATCAAAAATTAGTGCTAGGCCACGATCGTGGCCTACGGCAAAGTAAAACTATACACGTGATTTTTAGCTAATATTTTTCCCATTTTACCCTTCCTTTACCTATGTATTCGTTTATCACTCACTTTCATTTTAACTTTATCTCTCTAAGTTAGAACCTCCAAACACTCTCACTTCTCTCTAACTAAACTCTAAATTTCCACTTTATTACAACTTCCACCTATTTACAATATAGTATGTTGCGCATTAAGCAGTTAGTAATGTGTAAGCAATCATCGAGATAGAATCAAGTCTCAGAACGAGGGTGAAAGAACAGGGCAGCAAACTTCGGAGCCCCCTTCCCAATCTATAGAGAGGAGGAAGGTATTTGTTTCCAATCCCTTATTGATAAACAAATAGTAGTCCTGAAATATTTTGATTTTGATACACTTGATAGGCTAGAATTATGAGATAGGGTAGAGAATCTAGCAAAATGAATTCAGTGGACGAAGTTTATACACTTCCAATATCCTGTCTACCAGGAGTTCACTCTCGAATTCTTCATTTCCCTTAATTTCAAACCTAATAACCTTAAGGAAATGTGGTTTAGGTTGTCGGATGAACTTATGAGCTAAACATTGAAATCATATGTGATATTTGCGGGTTCCCTGAATTTTCCATTATCGATCAGCATGTCGTGCTTCTCTTTATTAAAATAAGTTCCTTGGGTTACAGCGATTCAGCGCTAAGAATGCCCATAAAAACATCATATGAACCTATGAGCACTTGTTATTACATAAATTCATGTGTCAAATAATTTTTGACAAATCAAAAACCAACAATTGCTCAACAAAGGAACTTTTCCTGTTATGGTGCATGGATCATAGCATCCCAATATGCACCTCAACACATGTGCTAAATGCTATTGTTGAGAACCTGCATAAGAGGAGCAACAATTTGGGTATGGGTTACTTGGTTTATGCCATTGCTGAGTACTATGGCTTAGATTGTAGTGGTTTAACTATTTACCTCCCGAATTTTCTAAATCACCACCATTTATGGCATGCTAAAATCCTTAAGTCCTATAACATGGAACTCTAAGACATTAGTTAAAAGACTCATATGAAGATTAGGGCTAGTCAGGTAAGCTCTAGCATAGTGCCACCTCAATAAGTAGAGGAGGACTCAACTAGCAAGGAGTTCGAAGAGGAAGAAGACACCAAGGAACTTGGATGGAAGAAAGTGCTTGATACAATCTCTGCCAACACTAAGGTAATTACAGACACACTTATAGAGAAATCTAGAAGGATGAAGGAGATGACTTGCTCACAATGACATCAGAGTCGGGATATACATCGAATTCATCATTACTTTGAGGCTCAAGGCAAACAACTGCCATCTCCGACACCATCCCTACCTCTATCACTATAAGACTTTGTTTCTAACCCTTTTCTTTTAAATATAGTCTTCATTTTTGTTTTTGTTTTATTTTATTTTATACTATTTCTCACCATGTGTGTTTGTTTTCCTACTTCTCACATTAGGGACAATGTGTTATTTAAGTGTGGGGAGGGTTGTGTGTTTTACGTTGAGTGTGATTTTTGCATACTAAATGATAGTTTGTTTAGGGTGCATATTGTG
This sequence comes from Erythroxylum minutifolium, assembly GCA_027123815.1. Classification (NCBI taxonomy): domain Eukaryota; kingdom Viridiplantae; phylum Streptophyta; class Magnoliopsida; order Malpighiales; family Erythroxylaceae; genus Erythroxylum; species Erythroxylum minutifolium. The sequence continues at coordinate 4,361 of JAOTJB010139268.1, read as the reverse complement.
AATTGTGTGAATATGTCAACGGCTTAGATAGATTGAAATAGATTCAATTGTGAACATAATATATTAAGTTATGAAGAGTTAGTAACTCGTAAAATTAGTGATCTGGACTCTTTGGTTAAATATGCAAGTTAATTAGGATTGAATGTTAGTTTATCACCCTTTAAATTGTCACATTCATTCAAAATTTTAGGTCTTTCGACTAAAGTAGCTTTGCTAGTATGCTTTCATGAAAACAAGTGGCTAAAGCAATAGGGTAGGCATTAAATAAAAAAATGTATGTTTGTGAATTTTAAATAAATAACTATTCTGCTGGCCTTCGGGTTATAAATAGAGCTGGTAGTCAGTTGAGACTGTGATGTAGCCAAGTAACCGGATCGACATGCATCACAAATGTGTGCCTCCACGTTAAAAGGCTATAATGATGTTCTAAGTAAACAACTTAATAAAAACATAACTTAGTCAAGTAACTGGATTGAAATTCATTACCAATGTTTGCCACCGTGTAAAAGACTAGCCCCATGTGCATAAAAAGTAAATAAATAAAAAATAAAAGTGTATTTTCTAATAAAAACCTATAGAACTTATAAATAGCTTGACTTTTCATGAAAATGTACTTAGGAGTAGTTACAGAGTTTGAAAGACTAACTAATTATTAATGTGCGTGCACAATTGAAAAGGGTGAATAAACTTGACATTTAAGTTCTGATTCGTATGTATATTTAGTCCAAAGCATCTAGACGCAGATTTTGTATGTTAATGATTTAAAACAACTTGAATGATTGTGTTTAAAGTTAAATTTATTTCATAAAGTTGAAGCAATTAATTGAATGATTGTGTTTAAAGTTAAATTTATTTCATAAAGTTGAAGCAATTATCTCATTACTGCATTGTGTGTTTTTTTTATTTTGTGTTGTTTGTTGTTTTGTTTACTTAAGGATAAGCAAACGTTTAAGTCTGGAGATGTTGATAAGTGTAAATTACATTGTGTTTTAGGGCATAGTTTGATATGTATTTAGTTGTTAATTCAATCATTTAGTATATGTTTAGGTTAGAATTATGTTAGTTTGTTAATTATTTATGTTTTAAGTTTTTTATGGGTTAGTACAAGTCTTTGAGCTTAATATTATGTTTTTAAGGTACCTTAATGTGTTTGCTAGTATTATAGGGTCAATATCGAACAACGGAAAAGTTTCAGAGACATTCGGGTTGAAACAACAACCTACGATCGTGGTATAACAGGCCACGATTGTGGCAAAAGTACCAAAGTTGGCCCACAATTATGGTCTACATGCCACGATCATAACAGAAGCCCAGGACACAAAAGGATATTTAAAGAACAAGAAAAGAGGCAAAGGAGCTTTTACATTAGCCACCTTGAGAAACCTTAGAGATAAATCATCGAGAGATAAAGGAAGAGATAAAGGAAGAGAGAAGGGAGAAGAAGCTGACTCGACGTACTTTCTGAGTCAGGAGGTGTTAGATTGAACAGTTGATGATAGGATCTAGAATGTTAAGGATGTTCTAAACTCACCTTTGAAATTTTATTCTTGAATTAATAAAAATCATATTGTTTATGTGTTTATTAGATCTATTGTGGTTTGATTTTATGATTGTATAATTCGGTAATAAACTAAGAGGATGAATCAAATGAAAAACGATTAAATTGGACTAATAAGAGTTAGGTGATTTAATAGAGACAAGAATTGAATCAGATCGAGAAATTGTGCAAAGAGAGATCTTGCATAGGTTTTCAACAGTTTGTTAAAGAACTTCATAACTAATTAGGGTTTTGGATAGGTTGTGAATTGAGAGATTGCAACCTTAATAATCTGATTAGGGTTTATGATTCAGGGTTAATGATTATAACTCGAGAGAGAGTAATCAATCCTCGGATATTCCAGAACTAACAATCCGATAATTCATAATCAGTGATAGTCCAGAACTAACAATCTGATAATTCATAATCAGTTAGGTTAACATTAAGGATAGGTAAAATTCCCTTTCTCTTAATTGGTAATTTCTTTCGTTTGATTCTTGGGTGTGTTGCAACTGCTTAGTAATCATTATTTTCTTATTTGATTCTTAAATTGATTGATTGAATTACATTCTTGTATTATTTTCATGCAACTTGAATTTCTGTTATTATTTTTAGCATTAAAATTTAGGATTAGATTAACTCCCTCCTCGTGGGATCGACACCTTGGGTACTATGCTAACGAACCGTGCGCTTGCGAATTATTAGGGGTTAGTAATATAAACTTACACATAACTAAACCCCTTGACCATTTATTCACATAAGGTCTAATGCAGATCGTGCTGACTTTCCTCTCCTTGCTTTAACAATAGAAAAATTAGGCTAATACATGCCCCAGGTGTATTGGCACCCTCTTACTCAAGCTCTAAAGATAAAACACACACAAGTTCTTAACAACATCAAGCTATCACTCATCCACTCAGCATGTGACTTAGAACTCCATATATATATCTTAGCTACTAGTGTTGTAGAGATGAGGCCTTGGGTCAACTTTGGTTGCAATCACCATCATTGTTAATTGTATGCCAGAATTGTCAAGAAGACATCCCATATAGGAAGTTTATCAGCAAAACTAAGTAAGCTTGCATCCCCATGATTGGGGTTTGGTTGTGTGTAGGTTTTAATTATTAACCCTCCATAATCTGCAAGTGCACGGCTCCTTATTTTAGTACCAAAGGTGTCAATCCCACGAGGAGGGAACTAATGTAATCCTAAAATCTAAGGCCAAAAACAAATAACATGAATTCAAGATGTAACGAAACTAATACGAGAATTTAATTCAATCAATCAAATTAAGAACCAAACATGAAAATACTAATTATTAAGTAATTTTCAACACACCCAAGAATCAACCGAAGGAAATTACCAATTGAGAGAAAGGGAATTTGATCTATCCTTAATGCTAACCTAACTAATTATGAATTATTAGATTGTTGGTTCTAGAATATCCTAGGGTTGATTACCCTCTCTTGAGTTATACCCATTGACCCTAAATTATAAACCTTAATCAAATTGTTGAGGTTGCATTCTCTCAATTCACAACCTATCCAAAACCTAATTAATTCTAAAGTTCTTTAATAAACTATTAAAAACTTATACAAGATCTCTCTCCTTACAAATTATCGATATAATTTAATTCTATTTTCTATTAAATCACCTAACTCTTGCTAGTCCTATTTATTTGTTTTTCATTTGATTCACCCTCTCAGTTTATTAACGAATTATGCAATAGCAAAATCAAACCACAATAATATCCAATAAACACATAAACAATCAGATTCTAATTAATTCAAGAATAAAATTCCGAATGTGAGTTTACAACATCCTCGATATTCTAGATCCTATTATCAACTGATCAATCTAATTTTATATAACAATAAAGCTGAAAAGAATAGGAAATACCACTACAAGAAAATTGCAAATTAGCGTCGGAATATTACCGACGACACAACTTCCGTCGCCTTTTACCGACGGTACTTATATAATCCGTCGGAGAAAACAAAATTTTACCAACGGATAATCATTCCGTCGGCAATATTGTAGGAAAAAATTTAGCCCAAAATCTGCGACAGACAATAGCAACAGAACATGTCTCGGGGACGGTAAAAAAAAAGGGAATCGTTCCCGCAATTTAATTGCTTCGCCCTTTACCGACGATATTCAGTCCGTTGGTAAATATACCGACGGCCTATGAATATTCCATCGGAGAATTTTTGACTCGCAAATATTGCCGACGGTCAAAAGTTACCGTCGGCATATTGAATTATATACCGACGGAATTGTATCCTACCGTCGGGATATTTTTGCAGCAAACCTTATTTACCAACGGACGTTCCAAACCGTCGGTAGTTAATATATATTTATAATTTTACCGACGGATACGATCCGTTCCGTCGGTATATGTTTCGGCCTATACCGACAGTAATGTTTCACCGTCGGTAATTGTCGGCAGGAAAACCTATTTCACCGACGGAACGTCATGTTCTGTCACTATTTGAGTTTCTTCCAGAATGTTCATGCCGCTCTTTTACCGACGGTACTTCGTTGCCGTCGGTAACTGTCGGCGTTTCCCGCTCTCTTACCGACGGAATGTGTTGTCCGTCGGTAATGGAAACCTATAATGCCGACGGAGTTTAGCATTCCGTCGGTAAACCGGCGGCTATATATTGCGCCCGACCCCCCCTCTCCCTCGCGCTTTCAGTTCTCATCTCTCCTCTTTGCTTAAGGTTCATAGTTTTCCGACTCCTCCCATCGAATTTTTCGATCGTGTTTGAGGTAAACTCTCTTATAAGTGTATTATTTTACTAAAATAGCTTGTTTTTAAGTT